>JBANCY010000330.1:0-40104 GCA_037040045.1 Phorticella flavipennis | reverse complement strand
TTTAGTCTGTAGACTGTATATTTTTTAAGCCCAAAATACTTAGATGATATTGTTCAGGGTTGAACCCCAATATACGACCTTAGTCTGGAGTCTGTATATTTTTTTAAAGCCCAAAATCTTTAGATGATTTTGTTCAGGGTTGTACTCCAATATACGATTTTAGTCTGTAGACTGTATATTTTTTAAGCCCAAAATACTTAGATGATATTGTTCAGGGTTGAACCCCAATATACGATTTTAGTCTGTAGACTGTATTTTTTTAAGCCCAAAATCTTTAGATGATATTGTTCAGGATTGAACCCCAATATACGATTTTAATCTGTAGTCTGTATATTTTTTTAAGGCCCAAAATCTTTAGATGATTTTGTTCAGGGTTGTACTCCAATATACGATTTTAGTCTATAGACTGTATATTTTTTAAGCCCAAAATCTTTAGATGATTTTGTTCAGGGTTGTACTCCAATATACGATTTTAGTCTGTAGACTGTATATTTCTTTAAGCCCAAAATACTTAGATGATATTGTTCAGGGTTGTACTCCAATATACGATTTTAATCTGTAGTCTGAATATTTTTTAAGCCCAAAATCTTTAGATGATTTTGTTCAGGGTTGTACTCCAATATACGATTTTATTTTGAATTTTTTTCGCCTAACTTAGCTCTGTGCACAGTCTGTATAATATCATACTGTTTCTGGAGCAGCCTTATTATTATTATATGGCTACAACAACCCCATGGGATCAAAGCCTGAAGCACCTTTTTTTCTTTGTCTACTTCCTTCACTGAAGAACTTTTTTTTATGTGGGTGGATTTCAAATCCTACGCCACAACCTTGTTTTTCTAGGAGGGTCATTCTTATTGAGATGAGCGGGATTCGAACTCGCACATCTGTGCCGAGAAAGTGAACTATTCACTAGTCCACCGAGGCCACTGAAGCAGCCTTAAGAAGTTCTAAATGTCTATAGGCATTATTATATGGCCATAACAACCCTTTCGGGTCAAAACCTGAAGCCCTATTTTCCTCTTTTTCAGCTTCCTTCACTGAAGAACATTTTTATGTGGGTGGATTTTAAATCCTACGCCACAACCTAGCTTTTCTAGGGGGGTCATGCCTAAATTCATGAGCGGGACTCGAACCTCGTACATCTTGTTTGGCGGGACAGTGCGCTATGCACTGTATCACCGAGGCCCTATAGACATTATTCGCGCATTATTCCTAAGTTTCAAATTTCGAAATTTGTCGCCATAATTTTTTTCATCATTTTTCCAAAAAAATTTCAGCTTAAACCCCACAAAAAATGGCCGATCAAGTTTCCCCGAATGAATCGAACGAGTTTCACCTGAGCGTCCTCGAGAGTTTGATATCCCTTGAGCCGCATTTGCTTCCAAGGAATGTAATGGATCAGGTTATCAAGACTTTGAGTAAACTGCGTGTTACCAAGACTATCGAAGAGCTGGAACTGATGATCAAAGTGGGCATGTTTATGGCCGAGAACGCCCACTCGCGTCACATGATGTATTACTTGCATCTCTTCTATGGCGAGATCGTGCGCTCCACCACGGATCCGGCACCCACTACGCTATCGCTTGTACTCAATCTGTTCGCAACGTCGTTTATACCGGAAGGCGTAAGATCTATACTTTGCCTGGATGAGAAAAATGCCATAATACGCATTATCAACACGCTTGTCGATTGGATGCCCATGTACAATTTTTGCGATGATCTCGAACACTGGATCTTAGGCATGTTTATGGGACTGCGCGAACGTTCCAAGATGACGCTGCTTGATGTCATTTTTTGCCAGACTGGCCGGAAGATCTTCTCGTTTTTGAGCTCCGACGAGCTGCGCAGCAAGGCGCTCCCACTTGCCATTTTCATAATGACGAACATCCATAAGAATCCGCAGATCTTTCTGCAGGTAAGTTGTGTACCCTTTGACCTTTGTCTTTTGCTTTTTACGAGTAGCTTCTTTTTTTTTTGACAGATTTTGCCTCAGATACCCTATGTGATGAGCCACTACTATAATCTGATGGACTCCAGTGAACAGCAGTCCTCGGAGGCATTAAAGGCCGTCAGCGCCTTGAGAATGGAAACCAACACTCTGATGGAGCGTTTCAGTCGCTTCAACGATTTATATCTGCCCGTAAAGACGGCCATACGAGTCGTCGAGCTTGTACGTTGCGGACCGCCGCTGAGTCCTGAGGAATACCATCTCAGACGCCGTAACCCCCGTCCAGGTCTGGTCAATTTGTCGAATACTTGCTATGTGAACTCGGTTATTCAGGTGCTTTCGATGACTACTGAGTAAGTTCTAATGTTTTTTTTTTTTAGAACTCTATTAGTTTCTATGTTATTTTCTTTTTGGGAAAATGTGAAACATAATCAGAGGAATGGAGTCTACCCTATGAAATGATCAGCATATCAGTCCGATCATTAGATTGTTTTCTTCATGCTGAAGATTACATACTGTTTGAAGCTTTCTTTTATATTTTATAGAAATATTCTATATAATAATATAATATTGTAGTGGTGCGATGCTAATGAAATTTGATAGAGCGATAGAGAATTAGGAATTTGTTTAATTTTCAATCGAATAGCTTGAATAATATAGGAAATATGGCGTATAGCAGCTATATGATACAGCAGAAAGATACCTATGAAGTTTGGTGCAACTAAAAATTTTGATGGAACTAGAGTGGATCCGAAACATAAGTTAAATAGTTACTTAGTTGCAGGGTTGCTAATGTATAGCAGTCGGATCTGGCCGGTTTCGACAAATCCGCACTATCTTTGTAGTTTTCTAATCTAATTCTTAACGAATTGTGCGTGTAGAACTGAGTTGGAATTTTCCCAAATTGCACAAGGTTCAAGTCCCCGTTTCGGGCAAACAAGTGATATATGTTTTTCTATAATAACTAATATGAAAATCCGTTTTCTTGTAGTTTCTGTCGCGAATTGCTGATCGTGGAACGCGATACTCACCTTCTGTCGGAGCTGCAGATGCTGATCGTCATGTTGCATCACTCGAAACGCTACCAACTGCTGCCGGCGACTTTCTTGATGGCCGCCCATAGCAAGCTGATGATGTACGGCCTGCAACACGATTGTTCCGAGTTCTTGGGACATGTGTTCAATCTGTGCAGCGATCATGAGATCTACGACAACTGGCAGGTGGCCGTGAGGCGGTTGTATGAAGGAGGCGACAATGAACGTGTCGCTACACATGTGACCGTCTCGTCGGGGGATAATATGCTTGTCTATTCCGGAGCCATGGACTTTGCTCCGGTGTCGCTGATTGATACGTTTTTTGCTGGTAAAATTCAAACCAGTTACAAGTGCTTCAGATGCTCACACTTCAGCTCGAATATGAGTCCTTTTCGAGAACTGCAACTTTCATTCCCGGAATCCGAGAATCCGGACAAGCACTCGGTGCAGGGTCTGTTGAACTTCTTCTTCAGCCCGGAGATACTCGGAGGAGATAATGCCTATAACTGCGCTGCTTGCAATGGTATGTGCGTCGCAGAGCGTACGGTGCAACTCATCAAACCACCGCGAAATCTGATCTTGACATTGAAGCAATTCCGATATGACAAAGAGCTTCAGCGTCGCGAGAAGCTGCAACACATAGTGTCCTATGATGAAGTTGTAAGTATATACATATATCTACTATATGTATATGTCGTATATCAAAACGTTTTTCATTCCTTATAGATTGGAATTTCTCTAGAGAAATGCATTGTCTACTATAAGCTCTATGCAATTGTGGTGCACGATGGCGAATCCATGGATTGTGGACATTATTATACCATCGCCCGTGAAAGCCAAAACCGATGGCTAAAGTTCAACGATGGCGTTGTTACCGAGTGGAACCCCATACATTTCGACAGCTTCAAATGGCCGACCACCCCATATATGCTCTTCTATCGCAGCTGCAGTCTTTACAATGATTTCTCCGACCGACCCTACTGGAGCACCCGTTCCTCGATGCCCCTCAGCCTGGACGAGCTGCCCCTTAACTTGCGTAACTTTGTGGATTTCGATAATCAGCACATCGATCCAGCTTCTATGGCAGTCAAATATGTACGTCCCACTGGACGTTACTACTAAAAAAAATAATAATGATAATAATGAAATGTAAACGAAATAATGATGAAAGACAAATAAATAAACAAACGCTAGTCGAGTAAGCTCGACTACGAGATACCCTGATCCCAACAATGCATTGCAGTCGGAATCGTTAAGGACCGGTACACACATACTCACAGACCCACTTTTAGCGTTATCCAGCGTGCGCTAGAGTCAGCGCTGCATCAATCGACCTCTTCATATGTGGCTTTTTACACTCTTTTGAAAATAACTTCGGTGTTTATGACCCAATCGTTCTGAAATTTTTAGGATTGGTTGATGATATCATCATTTATATATATTCTGGAAGTCGACACATTATGATAAGGATTGTAGAATATATAAGCACTTATTTAATTCAAGGGAAACCAAATTAGGATGAACAAAACTTTTAATGCCACTTTCTGCATAGGATCTATAGGCACATGCCAAATTTCACGACTTTAGCATATACACTTTTCGTCACTTTCCGGGAAAATAGAGGAATGTATCAAAATTTTGGGAAATTCTATTCTGCAGTTTCTAATTTCAAATTTGAAGGCGATAGCTCTATTGATACCAAATTTATGACTATCTTATCGAATTTATCGCGCGAAGGGGGCGTGGCATCCAAAATTAAATGAAAACTATGGTATATACGGATATTCATGGGAAGTTTAAACTCTCTAGCTCTGGTAGTCTCTAAGATCCTGGAGTTCAAACGGACAAACAGACGGACAGGGCTAAATCGACTCGGCTATTGATATTGATGAAGTATAGATGTATATACCTTAGGGGTTGTGCCACGCCTCCTTCTGCCTGTTACATACATTTGCACAAACGTATACCCTTCATACCAACTTTCAATTGGAATCAGGGCATAATAAAGGTAAAGCAAACACATGTTTACATGTTTACAGGGTATCAAATCATATAACAATAGCCTGGGCATGCTCCCACGCCTGTTGTCGCCGGAGTGTGGGTAACAAGCCGAGATAACATTTAAGCGAAATCGCTTTAAAATCAATTAACCGTAAAATCACTCGCCTATTTGCAACAACGGCAACAACAACAACAACAATGGAGTCTGCCACAAGTCCTGCAGGACATTCGATGCTCCGGCCACTGTTTGCCACTGGCCCCAAACAATCAAATGTGGTGGCAATAACATTAGCTGTTGTGCGTCGGTGTGTGCAACATGCAGACAGGCAAGCAGCATCCGCATACATCCTGCCACCCACCTGCCCCCTGTCCAACTCATGGCACGCCCCCATCTGTGCCCCCATCTGCGCCTGGGGCTGCTGCACTTGACCGCCTCTGGACGGGGTACGTGCTGCCTGCCAGGTATTAACCTCCATTTAATGTTAAACAAAGCCGCGTTACAAGCGCATAAAAAAGCTATATATGCATATAGCCGGCACACGCCCACACCTGCGACCACGCCCATGCCGCCAAACATTTCGATTAACATACGCAAACACAAAAGGCCAAACCGTGTGGGCGTGGGGCGTGGCAAAAAAAATATATATATATATGGAAAAGCATGGGCAGCAAATTGAATTGCCGGCAAACAAGCAGAAGTTGGAGAAAAAAAAGTGTATACACCGGGGTCAGAATCGGAATTGGTGTCGGAATCAGCGCTGCAGTCAGAGTTGGGGCCCCATAGTCCTAGCCGGGCTGTGCAACACGGGGCATGCCACATGAGTATCAGGCTCAGCTCCAGCTCCAGCCCCAGTCCCAGTCGCAGCTTCATCGTCATCGTCATCAAAATGATTTTAAACAAAACGGACTAATTAAGCGCACGTTGGTCGTTTGGCGCCCTCGCAATATCCTCCTCCCCCAGCTCGGGCTCCAGCTAAATCCTTCCAGTACCCCCGCACACGTGACACTTTCAACAGTATTTAAGTCTCCGGGTGTTAACAAGTGTTGCAAACGACGTCCAAAGGTTTCTTTCACATTTTTTTCGCAACTTAAATGTAGTTTTTTATACCCTGAATTCAATTGAAAATTGTCATGAATGGTATAATATGGTTTATATTACAGGCAGAGGGAGCAGTGGTAGACTCTAGAGTATAGTATAGGGCCATAACAACCCCAACGGGTCAAAACCTGAAGCATTATATTCCTTAATTTCTGCTTCCTTCACTGAAGAACTTTTTTTTACGTAGGTGGATTTCAAATCCTACGCGACAACCTAGTTTTTCTAGGAGGGACTTGAACTCGCACCTCTTGTTTGGCGGGACAGTGCGCTATCCACTGCTCCACTGAAGCCCCATGTCTCCATAAAGTGTATATATTCTTTATCAGCATTAATAGCCGAGTCGATGTACCTGATCCGTCCATTTGCTTAAGGGGTTACATAGCTTTTAGACCACAAAAAACGGGAAAAACTCCACTGAAAGCAAAGGAAAATTTGTTAGTTTACATTTTATCTATTTTACATTTTATCTAGGTCGTCAACGAAGGGATTGAGCCAAATATTTTTCTGTAAATGGCAAATGATTTTCACCAACTTGTTTTTTGACCGAAAAGTATATAAATTTTGTTGTTATTTCTTTTGTTCCCGAATTATTTATTATATCTATATATATCTTAGCGGTTTTGGAATAATCATATACACCGTAATAGTAGTATCAAAAAAATACGTTTCAGAGATAATATCGCTTAAAATTTCAACTTCAGGTTCACGCTCTAAGGAGTATCGCGCCAAAAATATCAATAACTTCCAATGCACCGATTTCAATGAAAATTTGGGAAAACATTCTCGAATATGTATAATTTTAAAATAAGCAATGCATATTTTTTTCGATTTTTTGAATATCAAATAGGAATGGAATTTCTTAAACGCTTAGATCTTAGAGACTACAACTAGAGGTTCTCTATCCATGGGCACATAGTAGCTTCCAGAGCTCTCGCAGCTTTCTGTATTATGTTTTGCGATATTTTTGACTTTGTAGTAAAGCTATTCTAAAAATTTGAGATCGAAATTATTTAATGTAGAAGTTGACGATACCGGCATAAAATGGCATGGCCATAACATCCCGTTGGGGTCAAAGTTTGAAGCACTATTCTCTTTTATTCAGCTTTTTGTTTGGCGGGACAGTGCGCTATACACTGGTCCACCGAGGCCCTCCTTGAATCTATCATAACTTGGTCGAAACTGCACCGATTTTGACTTGTTATACCATTTTGTTCATATTTTTCAAGTCAAATGTTTCCGAAATTCTGCCATATAAATATTTATATCTGTTTATTTGGATAATGCTTTAAGCTGAAAGAGAAAAACAGAGAATAAAGAAAGAAGAAGCAACTGAAATCGGACAGGAAACAGCAACTGGAAAAAAAATCGCTTTTTGAGTAGTTTGTCTGTACGTTTCGACGGGGGAGTTAAGGCGCTTTGATGTATGTGTGTCAGTTGCTAAATATATATATATATATATATATATATATACACACATACTCTGAGACAGACATTTTTGGTATATATATCGCATAGCGTAAATCCGTCTTTGAATAATGATGCCGTTGATAGCTGGGATTATAGCCAAGCAGCGTGTGTGTGTGTGTGTGTGTGTGTGTGTGTGTGTGTGTGTGTGTGTGTGTGTCCGTAGTCCTTTGGCCATATATGCAGCCGGAGCATTTATTTATTATGCCACAATATTCAATGACCCTTAATGGCATTTCGTAATAAAAATATTGGATTAGTTTGTTAGTTTTGGTCGCGCCGAAGCATAACAACCACCGCTCAGACACCCAAAACCCAAAACCCACACCCAAACCCACTCCCAACCCACCCACTCGGCTCGACTTTGGCCCACTGGACACTTTATCAACTGCGAACCTGGCATTACGTATTCCATTAAACGCCTAATGAGTGCATTGTGCGGACGGGACTCATCAGGGGCCGATATGACGATGTGTCGATGTGCCCAAGTTGGGCGTGACTGCGCCCAGGTACTTAGACTTTTTTCGAGCGATCAAAGCAGTCCCATCATTTATATATTATTATAAATTTTCTTTTTCTATAGGAAATTATAGTTCTAGTAATTTTGAAAAGTGCAGTAAAGTGCTTTCTTTTAGCTATTAAAATAGAAATAAGCTTAAAATTTGAGGCCTTATGGGGTCCTAATTATATTTCAGTAGTATTCCAGAAATTTAGAACTTATGAATTTTATCAGATGCAGAGAGGATTATCTAGGTACATCCCAAAATCTTGCGCTTTCAAAAATAAAAAGGAAAATTCTTTAAAAAGTATTTGTAAATTTGAACCAGAAATTTTTTGAAAATTTGAAACGAATAACCTATATGCTATAGTAATATCCAGAGCGTCTGAAAATAGATAAGTTAGGCGAGCATTACTTATCGCCAAATTTGTGATAGATGTCTGAAAGTTTGAAGAGAAATAATCCAGGTGCTATGTTGCTGTTTCAGAATTTTGAAGCTTATGAAAATGGGGACGTGAGATAAGGATAATCTATGTAACGCCGAAAATATACATTTCAAAAATTAAGATATATGACCCTAGGAAAATTCTTTAATAATTATTTATTCAAATGGAAATTTGAACTAAAAATATTCTGAAAGTTTGAAGAGAAATGCCCCAAATGCCTTGGTAGTGTTTCAAAACTTTTCAAAAGATACAACCAAGACTGGGATAGTCTATGTAATGCCGAAAATTTTGTAAATGTACTGAAAGTTTGAAGAGAAAAGACTCCGATAAATTCCAAAATTCCAAACATATTTTGCTCAAACGGAACCTTCGAGCCACCGTGGCAGGGACCGGGCCTTCTTCCAAAAAATGTCGGGCCTTAAAAACTGAGTTGAGCATTGTGTTGGCATAGACTTTAAAAATGTGCTACGGATCGTGCCGAGCATTAAAATTAGGACCCACCTCGCTAATAAGAGGAGAGGCAAGGCTTATGTGTATTGATTTTGGTCCTCATAGGCTTCCAGGCTTATTGAAATTTTGAGATTCGATATAATACGATATTATTTAAATAATTTAAAGATAATATCTTTATAAACCTATGATTCATGAACAAATTAGACTTTCGTTTGTTTCCGCTTCAGGAAGTAGTTGACTGAGCCGACGGAACAAATAGATATATTTTACAAAAAGAAGGCTCTGTGTTAAGTTTGGTTATAAAAGCTGAAAACAGAGTTAGGGGCAGACAGGCATTAAATATTCGAATTATTTTTGTTTCCTGACAACTTCTGCGTTTACTTCAGGATTAATTGAAAACTATTGGGTTTATATATGTTTATGTCCATTCTGAGAAAGAAATCGATATACAATCATCCATAATTTTAGATTGAAAGGGAGAGATAGAGATGTAATGTGCAGCATATTAAAATATTGAAATGCCCGATGACATGGCACGTAATTGGCATTGGGAGTTTTCGGGAGTCGGATTGAGTGAAGAACCGGAACCCTTAATGCCAAAGAGAAGAGACAAAAAATTACATTGGACTTGCATGCATGTGACATAATAAATATTAATGTCGACTGACCGACCGACAGCATTTGCCATAGATCCCGACGCCCAGTGGGTGGGCGGGCGCCCGGCGGTGGATGGCTGATGATTGGGTGCGTGTGGGTGAGGTGAGGGTGGTTGGGTTGGAGTTGGGTTGGACTTGGGCTAGGGATTGGGATGGTTGGGTTGACGTTGACACACATTCGACATGTGACAGATAAATTATGGCAATTGGATGAATGCCGCCACACCTCTTCGGTACATGCCCCCATGGCCCAACATCATCATGCAATTTTGCCTTAGCCATGAGATCATTTTTCATTCTCATTCTCATTCTCATTTCAGTTTCAGTTACAGTCTCTGTCCGTCTCTCTGTCCGTCCGTCTGTCTGACTCTTTGTCTGTTTGTTTGTTTGTTTGTTTTTCCTTTTGGCCACACGGTGCGGAGGTTGTGACATATGTGCGCTCAGGACTAATGGCAGTCAAGTCGACCATTTCCAAAGGACCTTCAGGGGCCAACACGTACGTGTCTGTCTCCCCGACTGTCCGCATATGCCTAATAGTTTTCAGTTCGTCAATGATACTAATGACCCGGACTGGCACTACACTCAAATAAATTGCAATAATCATTTACTTGCTCTATAAAGAGCCTGGCCCAAAGGCATATCGAAATCCTGTAATAAATATGCATAATTACGCAGAGATCTTGCTTGAAACTCGCTAAATTAACAGCTTAACACATACACTTGCCAGAAAAAGTATGCGTACACCCTGTGTTTCTGAAATCCACAATGAAACACGAGGATTATATTGATGGGTGATGATTTCTATTTCCATTTTAGGTGATGACTTTTGGTTATATCATAACATCCCAACATAACACTAGGCTTCGGTTACCATAAAACACTAGAAAGCAGTTGTATTCACGTATTGAACCTTTATGGGATTATCTAGAACGCAGGATTCGCCTTCAAAGAATATTCTGAAGGAGGTAATCATGGAAGAATGACATAAAATGTCACCTGAGGTAACAAAAAAACAACGCCAAAACGTTTTTCAGTGGAAGAGGGACTCAACTTTCTATTACAAATAGTAACATTCATTAAAACAAGTACTGAAGCATTATCTTCGGCGCGCAAACGATTTCATAGACGAAGATAGTGCTAGATAATAACGAGAACAGTACGTGGCAGTATGTGAACTTTCAGTCAAATGCGTTAGAAAACATGAGAAATATGGGGAAACACGACTTTTGGATATGGTATAGTAAATTTGCTGGTGCGGTAGTGAATACCGAAACTTGGGAGTATGTAAGCTTTGAGTCCAATACGTAGTAAATATGGACAAACCCGATGTATGGTTACATGGCAGCAATATCATATAGTGCAACAATCCTTATAAAATATAGTGCAGCGGTAGATAAGATATCTTGGGAGTGTGTGAACTTTCAGTCAAATACGTTAGAAATATGGGGAACTATGGGCAATACCGATTTGTGGTTAAATGGCAGCTATATGGTATAGAAGTCCGAACCGACCGGTTCCGACAAATGTGCATTTCAAAACAAGGCTATATGTCAAGTTTCATTACGATAGCTCAAAAACTGAGGGACTAGTTTGCATTCACACATTCGGATAGACAGACGGACATAGCTCAATCGTATGCTTTTGTCCTCCTGACCATTTTAAATGTAATTTTTGGGGTTCTACGAAGTTTTCTTCAATGTATTACATATTTTTGGACAAAGTGAATATACTTTTTTCTTCGAAAAGTGTATAAAAAGGAATGAAACCTATATCATGAGTGCAACTATTATTTTTTGGTCAACAAAGTTCTGTATGGAGGGTGTACGGATACTTTTTCATGCAAGTGTAGCTGGAAAATTGTAGTATTCAGTGTACATTAGCTTGATGTATGTACAGCAATACATCAATACCTTCAGACACTGTCACAGTAGGCATATGTCACCTGGTACCAAGGACCTATGCTTTAATTTATTTCCAGATGCTGGCCAAGAGTTTAGGCCTGATGGGGTATTCGGGGCGGTAGGAAGGAGGGGTGTTGTTTATCTTGCAGTTGGCCACAATATTAGCCACAGTGTGACTGTCCCCAAGCCCCCCACTCGCCCACTGCCCGCTCGGTGGGCAGGGGCTACCAATAATAATGGCAGGGAATACAAAAGCTGCTCAGGATTATTTACAGGCAACGAGCTTAAAGCGAAGGCGAATTCAAAAGAATGAAATGAATGAAACCAAACAAAAACAAGCAAACAGCAAATAACCCCCCACCCCATCCCAGCCAACTACACCCACAGTCCTCAATGGGGTCTCCCTCGGTCCCCCCACTCAAGTAATACGCGTGTATAAAGGAATCAAAAATCTAGATTTTGATTTGAGATACACTTCGGACTATGGAGACAGCAGACTGGCAGCTGGTTTGGTTGCCGCTCGGAGGGTTGGGACCCTGGGGTCAGGGTTGAATGTTGGCTTTGCTTGGGTTGGGGCTTGGGTTTGGGTTTTGGGGTTTCGGGGTTTCGGTTTGGCTGTATTGGATCTCTATCTACATCTGTGTAACGGTAGTCGAGGGCCGTAAGTCAAGTGGCGCTTAGTTCCAACGACCGCGCGTTTTTTGGCCGCGTTTAAAATCGCTCCGAAAATTTCCAGACGGCGACTTTTTGGTTTTTCTTATGGATTCCACTTCAATGAATTGAAAAATTGCCTTGAACCAATTTGCTGTTTTGCATTTTTTTCTATACTCTTGTATAAATCTATATGTATTTTATTTTATTTCATTTTTTTTTTTTTTTTTTTTTTGGATTCGGCGAGGGAAGGAAAACATTTTCCCTAAACATGACATTTGACATTTGATAATGTCATTTGCCTCGTAATTGTTTTTTGATTTGATGCCACGTTTCGCCTTTTGGCTTTACAGATTTCTTGTTGTTGTTGCTTTTTTATATTTATCTGCCACTTTGGCATTTGAGCCCCGCGCTGTGGCAGTGGCGGACGTGGGTGGGCCTCCTCCGACTGGAGGACTGGGCCTTGAGTTGGGGGAGAGTCTTTGAATGCTATGTAAAACTGATCCAGTGGTCGATATCGATTCTAAGTGGCCCAGAAACCAATCCAGCTCTTCGTCTGCTGTTCTGAAAGAGTCTCGAATTATCTAGAACTATCCTCCTGTCTAGCCCACAACCCATCCATCTGCCTCTCTGTCTGCCTGTGAATCCACAATTTTTAAGTATCACAAAAAAACTGTCTTTCGGTCTATTTAACCGAATCTTTTGTCAATTTCTGAAAGTTTGAAGAGAAAAAACCTCGGCAATTTCCAAATTTTCACTGTCTTGCCAAACAAGAGTTCGAGTCCCTCCTAGGGGGAGTAGGGTTTTAAATCCACCAACGTAAAAGAAGTTCTTCAGTGAAGGTAGCAGAAATAAAGGAAAATAATGCTTCAGGCTTTGGTCCGATAGGGTTGTTATGGCCATATAAAAACAATAATAAGATTATTTTATTCAAAATGTCAGGAAAGCAATATCCTGGTAAATTAGAACATGCGAAAAACATCACCTGAGAGAATTTGTACCTAAGGTTTCTCCACAAAAATCGATTTTCGTTATCCATGGCCTGCGGCTTGCCCATGGAATAAGGGGCATTTTGATAGGGCCCCATAATATAGCTTAAATCACTATAAACTGCAAGAGCCTTGAATTTCACATGAATCCAATATATAGGGTGGTTATGGCCATGTAATAAGAATACTCTATTTGAGCCTTCCAACGTCCTAAGTGCCGGGCCTTAAAATGAGGATATACTAGATCCCATCTCTAGTAAGAGTAGACACTCATCCGCTTGCCCGTCCGTCTTTTTAACAGTCAGATATCTTCATCCATCTGTCTGTATGTGAATCCACACTATTCAAGTATCACTTCAGGACAGTCTTTCCGTCTATCTAATCCCGTCCTATGGTTATCCTATACTATATCCTCATGCGGATATGTCAATTCATCTCTTAATCTAAATATATCTCTCTTCAAATATGTGTCTATATATCTATATTTTCATCTATCTATACATCCATGTATCCATATATCCATATATCCATATATCCCTCTACCCATATATCCTTATATCCATATATCAATATATCCATATATCCATATATATCTATATATCTATAAATCTATCAATCATATAAATCCAACTACATAATTTGTATTTAAACATTTATTTATTAAATTGATTCTTTTGATTAAATAATATAATTTTTCCTTTATCAATGGGATTACATATATAATTTAGATATCAAATATCAATTGCGTGATTTTGACTCTTCGATTGTTTCAAAATTAAGCCGCCTAGACATCTATTACAAAATATATAATATATAAATTTGAAAAATAAAAAGAACAAAAAAAAATGATGTGCTTGCTTCGATTTTCCATTAACGATTTTCTGCAATATAAACATAAGGAATTAGTCATAAAATATTGATAATATATTTGATTCCTCACCTGGCTCGGATATATCCATTAGGGTCTGCTGAATCTTGGCCTGTTGCTTGGCAGCGGTCAAGCGTGCCATGGCGGCCACGGCAAAAGCAGAATAAGAGGAAGAGCTCGTCAGCCTGGGAGATGGCGGCGGCGGTGGCGGCGGCAAACGATCTGCAAATCCAACAGAGATGACTATTGGGATTTTAGATATATATAGTCTTGGGGGCTCACCAGAGATCTGATCGGAAACCGAGATGCGTAAAGCATGCGAGGCATGATAATGCATAGGAGCGAGTGGTGTCAAGCCCTGTGTGAATATTTCTATGGGAGATTCTTAGATTAGATATAGATATCCTAGCTGGGTGTGACTATATGGCGCCTACCATTCAAATACAACGGATCATCGTGCAAGGATAGCGACTTGAAGAGCGAATTTTTCTCCAGATATTTACGAGTTCTAGCCAGAGCACGTCCCTGGGCGGAGGTGCAGGGCACCAAGTCGTTCAGACTGGCATTCAAGGACTGCGATTGTGGATCGCGTGTTTTTGCCAGCATAACTCTGGGTTGAAATTTTCCGGTATTACCGATCTCTTTCCAAGGCAAACGATTTAAATTACGCTTTGGCTGTACTTCATTGTCATCGCATATTTTGACCTTTAACAAGGCGGCGGCCAGCATCTCATCATTGATGGCATCATCGACTGCGGGCGGAATCGAAAGTTATATACCAAATTTCTAGATCTAAGTATTCCAAAGTGTTTACCTGATTGCATATTTCTGCCATTGAACGTGGTCATGGCGATGTCGGGCCCCATGTGATCCTCACGCACAAGATTGGCGCGAAACTTCCTAATGTGTTCCATCCCGAATTCATAGTCCAAGTCGATGTCATTATCGGGAAGCGTCATTCGGGTCTTCCGAAGCTTCTCTGTAAAAATGGTACCCGATAAGCAGCGTGCCGAACGTTTCATCGCGTGTTATTTTGTATTGTATTTTTACTGTGTAAGTGTTTTCCGGACTTTTCTCTCGCAGTGTTACTGACATATGTGTCGTTACGTTCGTGTTTCTGCTTTGGCAGGGTTCCGGTTTTGATCAAATTTATCGGCTCCTCCTCGGCCTGCTTCGATCCGGTTTCCAGTTCAAAAATCAGTAAATTTGAATCGCTACATGTCTCCGGCTCCGTGGGCAGACAGAGGTAACCGCTCTCGGCGAGGCTGATGCAGCGCTGCAGCTGGAGCACCAGATTGTCCACGAACGTGAAAATATCTGGTAAATGGGTATTATTTGTGCAAGTAATCAAATTGTACTTCTGCATGGATATTAATCGATTAGTACGTTCGTAATTCAATAAGCTTTATATTGTTTATAAAATTTCTAAGCACATTTACCATTTTAAGCATATTCATCAAGCCTTTAGTAATCGATTATATATATATAGGTAAAGTCGATAATATGGTAAGAAAATTATATTCAACTCAATATTATTAATACAACACATAACAATCTAATAATATATACATATGTATACCAAATAATCGAGAGCTTTTTATTCGATTAAGCGCTTATCGATAACGATATTGAACAGCTGTTCCCATATAATATATGCAGGCATCACTAGATCCCATAAAGACGAGTCTTTTTCGATATGTTCCTTTGTCTAGCCATCTAAACACTCACAGTTCGCATAGGTTATAAGATCTATATAGCTATTATTTCAAACTTGGCGCGTTGATTCGTTAGGCCCAGATCGAAACAAGGTTGCCGTATGCTGTTCCCCCGATGTGTTATAACGATTTTCGATAAGCAATTGTATTTCCTATGGTTTTGTCGTAATTTGGCAAATTGTATTACTTTCCTCCACTTGCACGGATTTCTATTGAATACTATATAATAACAATATTATACGAAACTTGGTAGGTACCTGGCCTATTAGATTCTACAGAATCTGCATATATATATTATATACATTTCTTTTCAGTTATATACACTTACAGTGAGAGCATTCAACGCGGCTCTGCGATATGCGCTTGGGATACGGATAGGTTGGGTCATAGCCCAAACCCTTCAATGTGGGCGGAGTGCATTTGCCCGGTGGCAAGGCCACGGGTGCAGCGAATTGCCTCTTGCACTTGCAACGCAGAAATGTCGAACGCTTGGTAATCGGCGGAGTAGCCGGTTTGGATTCCGGCACTGGTTCTGGCGTCGCCTTCTTTATGGGCACCGGCTCATCCTCCTCCTCGGATATCTCCTCCAACTGCAGCGGCAGTGCGGGGCGCAGTCGGCCGTTTGTCTCGCGCAACAAGAGACGTTGCATTTCCAGTTGGCGCTCCAAGCGATCCTGTTGCTGTGCCACAATCTCGAATAGCAGCTGCTGCTCCTCGAATAGTTCGAATAGATCCTCTTCCGCTGAATGTGGGCGTTCGCTGTCGGGCATCTCCTGCTGGCGAGCTACCCCAACATCAAGGCAAAAGACACGCCCAGGCCTGTATATGTGTATATATATAAAATTATTACCTATTGGTTATCGGTTATCGGCTATTGGCTATTGGCTATTGACTATTGGCCATCAATCGGCGTTCCAGCTACGGGCAGGCGCAGTAGAGAGCTTCGTCAATCGGGTCGGGTCCCGGCTTAGGTGGCCAGTCGGAGGTCGGAGTGGGATTCGGAGCGGGTTCAAAGCGCCCGGAACGTAAAAACTTTCAGCACAAATTGTCTAAAAAACGAGAAGAGAGAACGAAAAAAAGAGGAAAAGCAAATGTAAAGCGTACCATGAAATTGGCAGTCGTTTGGAGCGGAGCTGTTCGGGAGTCGGAGTCGGAGTCGGGGGGCCCCGTACAGCATTCAACATGGGGCAGCCACTTCCGTTAGCTGCCGCCCCAAAGTGCACAGCGCTAAACGTAAATTGCGTTCCATTTTTATATAGTTTTCGGCCGCGGGGCAACCAGCCGGTGTCAATTTTATACCAACAATCGCAACGGGAGGCAGCACAAAAAACCGAAAGGGTTACAGATGACCAACAAAAAAAAATACACCCAACGAGAGAAATAGAGAAGGAAGACAATGATAGACAGAGAGGAAGCAGAGGAAAAGGGTTGATAATGCGGTTTGGGGCCAAACATAAAACCAAACCGGAGGGATTATTGTTAACATGCCCAAAATTTTGATGCCGCAAAATACTTGTTTCATATTGAATTGAGTTTTTTTCCCAACTCCGTTTTTTATTTATGTTTTTGTACTTTTTCTAAGTTGGTAATATACCAAAGTAAATGGAACTTTTAAAAATTGTTTATATATATCTATTTAAGAGCTAGAAATTAAGTTTATAGTGGAAACATTTGATGTGGTGAATGATTTCAAACTGTCCAGACTAGCCAGTATTTTGTATTTTAGAGTAACAAATACAGAATTGAATGATTAAAATATCGGATGGATGGGTATATTCAATATATTATATATGGACAATGGACATAACAATCCTATTCGGTCAAAGCCTGTAGCACTTTTTTCCTTAATTTTGTTTCCTTCACTAAAAAACTTTTTTTTCGTGGGTGGATTTCAAATCCTACGCCACAACATAGCTTTTCTAGGAGGGTCATGTCTATCGACTTGAGCGGGACTCGAACTCGCAACTCTTGTTTGGCGCACATTGTGCTATTCACTGCTTCACCAAGGTCCCCCATTTATATATTCAATATAAATCATAAAAAATACACTATCCCAAATATATACATTTTTTACATTTTTAACAAGATTATCACTTGATGTATAATATAGAACACACTGAGACCATGAAATGAACGAAAGCTTTATAAATATTGTAAAAATTATATCTAAAATCGAAACTGTTTTCAAATCAATATCCTTGCAATAAGGTACCGAGCTCTATATTTTCCGACGTTGAATTCAAACTTTTCTCAAATTTGAACACAAGTTTGTTTCTTATTTAAGGTATAAGTTTGACAGGAAATTCTTTCGGACCCAACATATCTTTCATATACAGTCGAATCCCGACAATTCGAAATGCCATGTGGATTTAAAATTTTTGCGATTTAGACGAGTTTTTGATTTGACGAGATTTCTATTGATAGTATTTTTTCAGGGAACCAGAAATTTATTCGAATTATCGCGATTTTCGACTAAGCGGGGGAGAAATTATCGACTGTATCTTAATACTTCCATCTATTATGTACTAACCGAAGACCTGTACACATACACCAATTAGATTTAAAATCTCTTAAAACTTAAGTTTCTTCCTGCTTTGTACATTATTATGATTGTGTTAATTTATTATCATAAAATCAGCATTTTGGTTCCCAAATTATATATTATTAAAATATACCATTTCGCCTTTTTTTTTTGTATAAGAATAAGAAAATTTTTTTATTGGAACTCGTACTTCGGAAGTTACAAGCCCATATAAAAATTCCTCAAAAATATTCTGTTCCTTTTTGGATTTATAATAAACTTTTTCAAAAAATCAGAAAAAAAATCTAAAGTCTCGGGTGTTTTAGATTTGTTACAACTGAATCTGTCTGTCCTGTAAAATTTGGATATTCTAACATACGATAATTTCGTTGACATAATATAGCTGTGATATATGGTAATTGAAATTCGGTATAGCCCATGTTTTTCAAGCAATTGCATTTCATATACTGGCTTAGGATTTGAAATCCACCCACGTAAAAAAAAAGATATTCAGTGTACGAAGCTATTTCATACACAATTAAGCTTCTTTATTATCTAAAAGTTCAACAAATTTCAAAAGAATCGGATGAACATATCATATATTTGTCATGCATTTTGTTAATATATTCCATGTTTTTAAAGTTACTGAATGAAAGTTATACACACACTCTAACTTCTTGTTATATATAAATGGCTCCATCAAATTTCAGCTCAGGATCAGATCATTATATTAAACAATTACAAGTCGGGGTATTAAATTTCTTAAGCTAGTGCTGTGGGCACTATTTTAAAATAATCTGAGGAACCAGGGACTATGGTATTGTACAATAGTTCATCGAAAAGAATATAAGGGTCTTCGGCGCTCCGCAGAGAAACATTTCTCATTTGATTTTAGCAATATTCCTTTTAATTCTTCTTTATGGCCATACCCACTCTATCGAGTCAAAGACTGAAGCACTTTTTTTCCTTTGTTTCTGCTTCCTTCACTGAGGAATTTTTTTGTTAACGTGGGTGGATTTGGCCGTAACCAATTTTGTCTAGGAGGGTCATGCCTATCGACATGAGCGGGACTCGAACTCGCACCTCTCGTGTGGAGGGACAGACTGTTCCACCGAGGCCCCAATAGCAATATTCCTTTTAATATTTGCGTTTAATTTTCAGTAGCCCTTCAATATCATCATGTCAGTATATATCAGTATCCAAGTACATATATACACACTGTACATATATGTATATATGTATATATATATATATGGAAGTCGGCGAACTGACTAATAACTAAACCCATGCCCAGCTGCATTGTCTGCACATCGAATGGTCTAAAACAGCGTGCTCCTCTGGGCTCTATCAAAACCCTACAAAGTTAGTTTACGGCCAAAGTTCAGCGTGAAAAAATACTACATGAAACTCAAAAAAAAAAAAACATATATAAATATATATATATATGTATGTGTATAAAAAAATTGGCCAAAAGCTAGTCGGAAAAATGAGGCAAAAGGGGGGAAAAAACAGAGTCGAGAGAAACACAAGTCACAACGTGTGAGAAACGTGAAAATGCCAGACGAAAAAAATTGGTTTGTAACGCAATTTTTTTCTATTTTTCTTCAATTTTTTTGTAGTTTTCTTTTTTCATTTTTTTATTTTTTTAAATTTTCCTTTTGCATTTTTTTCGTGCAACGCTTTTCATTTGGCGTTGGCAGCCATTAGAGGAAAAATCAGCAGCATCAGCGGGTAAAAATGCATAGGGGAACCCCCCAGCATGGGTCAAGGGGTGTGGCAAGGGCAAAGGTTAGTTGTAGTCGTTGTTGTTGTAGTTGTTGTTGTAGTTGTTGTTGTAGTTGTTGTAGCAGTTTCCACACATGTGGAAATTGTGCGCGTTTTGCAGTTTTTTAATTGACCAACAAATTTATTTGATTCGTTAGCGACGCGGCGCTTTTAGTTAACCCCCCACCGCACCCCTTACGATTTTCCGGAACCTTTTTTTTTTCAGTATATTTTAGTATATTTAAGCTATATATTAAATGGTATTTATGCTAGCTTAAAGCACGGATTAGGCAGTAAAACAAGTTCCGTAAACAAGTTCCATCTGGCAGCCAATTGAAATTCACAATGTCGAACATGGTGCTCGGTCGGGGCTGCTCGGACCAGAGTGGAGAGAGGAGAGTGGAGAGAGGAGAGAGGAGAGTGGAGAGGAGGGTGTCCTGTGTTGTTTCTAAGGATTACATATTGGTAAACAACGATTACAACAACGCAGCAATAACAACGACAACTTATTGTGCCCTTTGCCCGGGACCTTCAATGCGCCTCATTTTTGGGGTGGACCATCGAGATTCGGTTGTTTGTTTGGTTTGGTTTGGTTTGGTTCGGGCGGGGGGAAACTTGGAACTTGGGGGCAATATGGGAGCAATATGGGAGCAATATGGGGGCAAATATAGGGGGAAACTGAGGGAGCTGTTTGATTTGATTGTTGACTTTATTGGTCAAGCGGCCCTTTTGCTCTGTATTGTTGTTTGTTCGTGTTGTTGTTCTTGTTGTTGTTCTAGTTGTTGTTGTTGTTGTTGTTGTTGTTGCTGTTGTTCTTTGGCAATTGGCTCTGTGTTTGTGTTGTTTTAACGATATTTAATCTATGATTAGCATCATTTTTGCCCAGTAAAATCAATTAAACGCTACACTTGACTTAATTTATTGTCGCGCACGCTGAATACAAAGACAAGTAGCCGCCACTGAACTTACTAGATACCCTGGAATTTTGTGTATGCTCAAGTGGGGCATGTTTGTAAACAAATGCCAAGACGTGCCAAGGCATCCTACTATGTTGTTTCAGTTGGTTTTGGTCCAAATTTTTATTATTATATAACAACCCTATCGGTTCACAGCCTGAAGCATCTTCCTCCAAGCGTTCCTATTTTGGGCAGTTGGCAACATTTCCGAGGGTTTTGCTTCCTTCACTGAAATTTCTTTTTTACGTGGGTGGATTTCAAGTTCTACGTCACAACCTAGGTCCAAACTAGGAGGTTCAAGTCAATCGACCTGAGTGGGAATTCAGCCCACGCCTCTTGTTTGGCGAGCCAGTACGCTATACACTGGTCTATCGAGGCATCGAATTGTTAATCAGGACTCTATAATATTATATAATTTCACATAGATCTCATAACATCACCTTGAAATGGAAATATATACTATTAGGACAAACATTTTAAAATCAAAGTTGCTTTTCAAATTGTATTTTAAGCTGTTTCAAAAAAGTTTGCAGTTTGAGGTTTTCAATCTAAATATCTTTATATACTTGAACACCGATTAAAACGAGATCGTTGTTCTAAAACGATTTGCTCAGGATGGAAACTTCGTTCTTAATCGAATTCAAATACAGTCGAACTTCTCTATAGTGAACTTTTATACAATGAAGCACTCCCTATTATGAATTGATTTGAAACACACAACTTTTTCGTTCCAATTTCATTGTATCTCAATGAATTTCCATACAATGAAGTTTCTATATAATAAAGTGATTTTCTGGTCCCGTCAAGATTCATTATGAGAATTTGAAAAATTCTTTTTTGTATTAGAACTTGTTAAGTTATTATTAAGCCTTAAATAAAGGTCTTCAGGCTGTAATAAGTCATGCTCCCGATTGGAAAGTCGCTTGAACCCATAACCCATTGTCATCTTATTGGATGGGACAAAGCGTTATCCATTGTTCCACCTAGGCGCCTCAATATATGTATTTACATATATTATAAAAGCGAAATTTCTTTAAAATTGGTTAGACTTGAGTTTGGAAAAAATAAGATTAAATTTGTTGAAATTTGGAAATGAAACCCCTCATTTCGATCTAAATCCATGTAGGATTTCACTTAACACGAGATTCACTAGCAACGCAATACCCGTGTTAAGCGAGGCCCAGGTGTATATAACTTCATATACATATATTGCACACATTGATCTAATTGATTTCGTGGAATATTCTACAGTTTAAGAATCGATTGATCCTATTTCTAAAAGTACCCTTTGTTTCATTCTTTAATTAGGCTGCTTCAATCTTACAAGGACGTTTTGAGGACGAATCCTTGGCCGTCGCGTCATAATATTTTGCATGCCATCTAAATTGACCTAGGGCTATGACATATCCAAATTTCAGCCAAATCGGTAGCCCCAAAGTCGTGGTATCTTCCTGTTAGTAAAAATTATTGCTTCGCCTTTGACCTTATTTATCAACCATATAGATAACTTTTCTATTAAACTAGCATTTACCATGTGCTTAACATGTACATTAGATGCTAAAGTCTTGCTCAAGTTAAAGGGTAACTACTAGTCGAGCCTACCCTAAAACACAAACACACACTTGCTTTTTATCTGTAAGTATCTATCTGTATTTTAGCATTTGAGTAACAAAAACCGATGCAAAATGATATCATATGAAACAGAAATGGTCGTAAAATCAAATTGGCCTCTCGCCACAGTTCGGTTCGGTTCGGTTCAGTTCAGTTAAGTTCAGTCCAGTCGAATGCCAATAAAAATACGCCAAATCCGAATCCAAATCTGAACACACACAAACACTTTGTCGGTGGCACCGCTCGCTTGTCTCTGTATTTATCTTTATAGCTCGATCTTATTCTCAGAGCCGATGACTACCAACGGCGACGAGACCTCAGACCTCAGACCTCAGACCTCAGGCCGGGCGGGGACTGAAGATAACTCCAGCGGGTAGCACAAATACCCTCTTAAGTATTGCCAAAAAGCAACAAAAGAATATAGCCAAAGGCCGCAAAAGTGAAGCGAAACCAAAGAGAATAACAATAATTAAGTAAAATAATAAAACATTTAACATTTTAGTCTGGCACGAGCTGGCATTAGCTGATCTTAACTCGAATCATATGGAATCATGTTCGAAGTTCTTACTAAGAACTACTTGGCTTGAAAAAAGATGGCAGATTATGAATGTGATTGATTGTTTTTGTCTAATACTAAACTATATGCCAATTTATCAGACAGAATATACCCTATGAATATATGATATATACATATCTTAGGGAATATGCAAAATTCTACTCGAGTCTCGGGATGATTTGATGTTGTCATTAAAAATTCCGTTTAATGATGCAATTGGAGTTTGATGAGTTGGAAAACTGACTGAAAATCTGAACGCAATCAATGCGTTGCCATTTCCGGAATGGGGCAGAGGACGGACGACGACACTCCGGTCCGAGGGCCGTAGAGCAAAGTCCGTGTTGTCAAAAGTGTACGGCGGACAGGTAAATTGCAGCCAATAATAATGAATAATTGAAAATCCAATCAAACACCAAATGAAAACGGAGGCGCACAACGTTATTGCCATTGCCATTGCCATTGCTATATCCATATCCCATAACAGCAGCTAACGTTGGACCCGGCCCCCCCCCCTGACCAGACCCTAAACCCCGACGCAACACCCCGTTGACAGGGCAAGGCCAGGACAACAGGCCGGGCAAGGCCTGAACTGGTGTTGATTTTGCCGGCTTTATCGAAGGACATTAGCAAACGGTCGTTGGATTCGGTGAAAATGCAATCAAAAGTGTGAGCCAAAACAGTCAACAGACAACACACACACACACACAGACAACACACACACACACACGCACAACAACAACAAACAACAACAACAAGCAGCATGTGTAATAACAACAAAACCAAAGCGACCTGCATAGATGACACCCCAGGGACATGACCAAAGTCAATGAATGGTAATAGGTGTCGACATGGCGTTAGGGCGTGGCGTTCATGCTCAGCCTCCAACTGGAGCATCCTGCCCCCCTTGCCCCCGTCACCCCATTGAACCCCATATTGCAATGTTGTTGTTGCGGCTTTATTGGTGTTGTTCTTGCTGATTGCCACTTTCGGCCGGCCACAGATCGAATGTGTCTGCCACCTGCCACCTAACCGCATCCCGCAACCCGACCAGCTGCATGCATGCTCCTGGGGCAATGTTGAGAGATGCCAGATTCAGTTTCAGTTTCAGTATCGGTTTGGGGTTCAGGTTCAGGTTCAATTTGAGGTTCAGTTAGTGCTCCACAGGTTCGGCGGAGGGAACAAACATCCATTAATTGCCAGTTAAATTGACATTGACTAAGGCGAAGTTTTGAGCCAAAGAAAGCAATTCATTAGATTTATAATTGGGAAAATATTATAAACAAATATATATAATAGATATCTTCTATAACTTCTGTGTTTATTAACCGATCGACTTGAAAGTTTTAGTATATGTTCAAAACACATTTTTAGATATGTGAGTTGAAAATCTTGTTTTAAAGCAAAAATTACACTTGATATAAAATTTTTTTGATTTTGGGGGCGTGGCATCAAATATTTGAAAAAAAAACTGCTTTTTGCGCATCATCAATGTAGAGCTACATGCCAAATTTCGTGTTTCTAGTTATAAACCTTGAGTCACTAGGTAAGGCCCGTTTTCGGCAACTTCTAAGTCTTTTAACTTAGGTGTTTATAATCCGATCGTTCTGAAATTTTTAGGATTGGTTGATAACATTGACAAGAATATGTATACTGGAAAACTCGCATCATTATGATAAAAATTGTAGATATCATAAGCATTTATTAAATTTAGGGGGGACAAAATTATGAAGGAAAAATAAATTTGGATGCAACTTTCTGCATAGGGTCTTTTGGTACCTATTAAAAATGTTAAATTTTAAGGCTCTAGCAAAGAGTTTGTGACTGATTTCGTCACTTTCTGAGAATATGGAGGGGTGTATTAAAATTTTGGGAGATTCTATTCTGCAGTTTCTATTTATGACCCCATATACCAAATTTGGAGCCGATAGCCTAATACCTGTAAAAGCTATGGCCATTATCGAAAAGCTAATTTATCGATTATCGGGCGAGGGGGGCGTGGTATCCTAAAATAAAAATAAACTTGATCTGAGTATGGTATATACGGATCTTCAGGGAAATTTCAATGTTCTAGCTTTTCGGCGATCGGGAGCGATTAAACGGACAGACAGACGGTCGGACAGACGGACGGACAGGTAGACGGAGAGTGCCAAATCGACTCCGCTATTGATATTGTTCAAGAATATATACTATATGGGGTCTGCCACGCATCCTTCTGCCCGTAACATACACTTGCACAAATTTGTTATACCCTTCATACCAATTTTTAGTGTTAAATCGACTCCGCTATTGATCTAGATCAAGAATATATACTATATGGGGTCTGTCACGCCAACTTCGGCCTGTTGCATACACTTGCACAAACTTAATATACCCTTCATACCAATTTTCAATTGGGAACAGGGTATAAAAATACACATGGAACGCAATGCAAATTGCGGCCTGCGGCTTTGGCAAGACAAAAGTTTTGGCCATTTTTTAAGAGTCACACATAGATACACACACATACTCGCACACACACACACATATAGATACTCACACACACACACACTGTTACACCTATATTAATATTTGATATAATTACACGCAAATATGCCGCTAACGTTGAAAATTGTTTGGCAAATTGAGTTGAGGTCGCCGCGTTGTGTTACGTTGTTGGTTTTTGCCTGTCGAATGTTGTTCAATTATAACGTGCTTCTGTTCCGTTCGGTTCTGTACTGTTTTTGTTATTGTTTTGGTTATCTGTCGAACCATCCTCTCCCCCCCCCCCCCCTGACAGAAATGATACCGCAAGCGCTTTTGGCAACCCCTCTGGGCCCCTACCACCGCCGCCGCTGCCAATAGCTGATGTTGCTGCAGTTGCCTTGGCGCGCGGCATCAACATGTTGCACAAATATAAACATAAATCAATTAACAATTTCGACAAGCAACACACAACGTGGCAACGCGCTTCGAAGCCCGCGCCCACTTTTTGCCAATTCGCCGCAGGCGCACAATACGAAATCGACAATTTGCCGCAGCTGCCGCCGCCTGCCACAGCTGCCGTCAGTCAAAATTTCGCGTTGCCTACTTTTAGGCGTGCAGGGAAAATGCCGCGCCGCGTTGAACCTTGAGTGTGTGTGTTTGTCTGGGTATGTTGTGTGTGTGAGCGTGTGTGTGTGTGGAAGGGAGGGGTAGAGGGTACTGTGTGTAGTCTGAAGATGATTTTCAATTTGAATATACGGCAATCGATTTAAAGTAAGTAACATTGGCAACATATGTCAGCCATTTTCAGCTCGGTTAAAGCACACGAAAATTTGATTTACAAAGTGGTTTTCATCAATATTTTGGATAATATCCTGGCTAATTGCTTTGAAAAACATTAGAATATATAAATTCAATCTGTCTTCCAACTGGAATTAGCAGAATAATTTGGTCTGGCAACTCTATGTACCTAATAACACAGCTGCTCCAAATCTTACAAGGAGACAACACGACGTTGGGGTCACCGATTTGGCTGAAATTTGCATATGTTATAGCCCTAAGTCAATTTAGCATGTATGTAATATTATGACGCTAGGGCCAAGGATTCGTCCTTAAAACGATCTTAAAGTTTTACACTATTTAACTAATCACCACGTCATGTAAATTTCAACTGCCGAAGTGGCCCAGTGTTAGTTCGACATTTAACCTTATTACGGAGAACTGCCTCTTTGCTAGTTATCCGTATAAAGTTCATTCTACAGATCATATCTTCAGCATACACATTTGGATATAGTTATACTTTTTTACACTAAATTATTACATTATTAAAAATATATATAAATTTAGTAGGTTTTTTAAATTATATTTTAAATATTAGGTGAATTCAAAGGAAAGTTTACGTAATTTCCTAAACGCATTGAAACTAGGGGAACTTGGCTTCTAGACTAACGGTAGGTAGCCCAATCCTTGGGAAATAACGTGAGCATGTTTTACAAAAAAGATTCTATAAAGTTTTCAAAAGTTTCTGAAGCTATTCATCAAGCATCCATCGTACTCGTATATCCAAAAATTTGAGCAGAGTGATTCGGCACCGTAAAAACTAAAGTCTAACCGACCAAGTTCATATAGAACAGTCTAAAATATTCTAAACAGAGTCGAATTGTCATTAGAAATTTTGCCAAACGACTGAATTTAGAATTGAGAGATTGAAAAAATGGCATGATATTAACTTGAGTCAAATAATTCAATAAATATTTTTGTATATTAACTTCAAAAAAGTCAAAAAAAAAAAAAAAAAAAATCGCAAGATTTCTAAATATCCCCATAAGCAATTAATATGCCAAAAATCTAACTTAATCTGTAAATTTATGACACAATTTCATGGATGGTTCCATTTTTATATGGTGTGTTGTGCGGAAAATACTTTGATGTGAATGAACATTTGACATATATAATAAATATTGAAATTTTAAATTTGTATTAGAAATTTATGTATTATGTATAATTATGTATTAGGGATAATATATGTAGTAAAAATTCCATTGATTTGTTATTGTTTCTTTTTCTTAGGAACTTTCGAAATTGATTATATGAACCAATACAATTATAAGCTTATGCGTCGACTGAGTATGGACTCATTGATCTTATCATTGCTCTACCGACGAAACATAAATTGCAGTCTAAATTTTTAGACTAGGACTAACAATAAGCTACATAATTGTATGCTGTCACATCGAAACTACAAAAGCTACAGACTTCAACCTTGGCATGAAGATTCGTGTATACCATACGCAGTACGAGTTTGTTTCAAATTTCGAATGCCACGCCCCCTTTGTCCAATAATCGGTAAAATTAGAGCAATCATTAGAGCAATCGACAGCAAATTCGGTAAATGGGGTCATGACTAGAAACTGTACGAAATTTCTCAAAATTTTGATATACTCCTCAATTTTTCCGGAAAGTGGCGAAATGCGTAAAGCAGTCACAAATTTTATGCAAGAGTCGTGAAATTTAATATGTGAGTGTCTAGAGATACCATATAGAAAGTGGCATTCAAAATTTTTTTCCATCGTAATTTGGTCTCCCCTATATTATATAAGTGCTTATATTTTATACAATTCTTATCATAAAATCCTAAAAATTTCAGAATGATAGGATTATAAACACCGAAGTTATAAGACTCAGAAGTGACCGAAAACGGGCTAAAATGGTCAGAGATGAAAAATGTATTATGTCACCTGGCAGATCAACGTTTATAGGTAGGGGCACAAAATTAGGCATGTAGGTCCGCATTGTGTGTCTGGGTGACGGCGTTAGTAGAATGTAACAGTATTCCTCGAATGGGATCAGGGTATTCCCGCAATCGAGCTCTCCCGACTGCAGCACTCTATCTTGTTTTTATTTTAAAAGCTGTTTAATTCTATAATTTTCTCTATCGTCTTCGAAATATCCCAAATTTGTGCCTAATATGGTGCTCGGAGCACAAAAAGTAGTGAAAAACTGGCGTTGCCCGGCTTGTCAATTATTCAGCTGAATGCCATTGTGCCGGTTCGCATATTTTATGTGGTCTGATTCAGTGGCTGTCCCAGCCATTATGCCCAAAACAGACAGACAGACACACACACAGATACACCCACAATCCCTTAGATATATATATATATATAGAGTGGGAGGGGAAGACAGTTGGGTGATATAACACACATGGCCACATGGGCCATGGGCGGCAACGTAACAAAACTCGAACCGTACTGAACCGAACCGAACCGAATGGAACAGAATAGAACAGAGAACAGAAAACTGAAAAACTTGTTTCATAAATTTTCTATTCAAAATGTAATTAAACCCTTTCGCTGGCGCTCATCTAATTACAACAAAAAGGCATCCAGTTGCCAGTTAAGAGAGCTCGAGTCATCCTGCCCCATGCTGTTGCCGGAACGACAAGAAGGGGCCAAGGTATGGCATCCCAAAAGCAAAAATATACTCGATAATTGCAGAAGCAAATGGCAAAATGGGTGGCCGCCAGAGGCAGTGGGAGGAGGCACTGGGAGAGAGTCCTACGATTCTGGGCTTAACCATAAATATCTTCAAAGTCATTAAATTTCACACATGTTGGAGGCGAACGTTGAATTGTTTTAATTTTAAAATTATTGTCATTAATTGATTTTTGATACCAGCCGAAAGAGTCGAAGCTCTCGGGCGGGACGCAGCCCATAAATTTGCATGTGTGAAGAGTTGGGGGGGGAGAGTTATCTGGGGTAGGGGATTGCTAACAGTTGTGTTAAGAGCTATAAAAACAACAACAACAACAACAACAATAGTAACAAATAATTAGATTCTAGACCAAAAAAAAGGTAAAAATTCAAAGGGTTAGTTCGAGGCGCAGGCAATTGGTTTGCTCTGGGTGGATGCTATCGAAATGGAATTCAACTGGGAGGGATTCTAAGCTGTAGATCCATGGTATGGGCTGGCCTGGCCTGGCTGGGTTCGGTATGGGATGGTCGGGTATTTGTGTCTGTGCTGCACTTTACGGTTTTGCGTGATTATTGAGACCATTATTTTTGTTTAATTACGTTACGGGCGTTAATGTGCGGAGAGCACCAGCACCGGGAGCAACTCCCCAAACTCAAACCTGCTCACATTAATTTCATTTTATATTTATATTCTGCAACAACAACAACAACAACAATAACAGCAACAACAATTTCCAAAAAACAATTTTTGAATTTTCAATATATGTTTTTGTCTCAAGGGTTGACTCACATTGGGGGTTGGCTTGCGGCTTTTCATAAGGTGGACGACATTGTTTCCACATATATGATATGAGAAGCCTTAGTATAGCATGGTCAAAAAATCAAGGGAATATCACATCAATATTCACCACAAAGGAATTCATTATTTAACTGAATTTGTCCAGGAACTTCGCTTTTTTATGCCCCATATCCAATTGAATATTGGGAAGGGTATGGTAAATGTTGTATAAAAGTACATATGTAACTGGGAGAAGGGGGCTTAACATAGTGCATATATTCTTGATCACCATCAATAGCCGAGTCGATTTACCCCTGTCTGTCTGCCCGTTCGAACCCGTCAATGTCAAAGACTTCAAGAGTCACAGTAGTCAAGCCTCTAGTGTATATCCTACCTAACTTATCATACCTAACTTTTCACATTTATAGAGCTTTCGGTTACAAAGTTGGTATAAACTGGTACAAATTTAAAATGCAAAATGAAATTTCTCAAAATTTTATTACAATATTCTTACGTTGGGGCTATGAAATATGGTATATAGATCCTAATAGATACAGTAAATTTCAGTAAAATTTCATAAAAGTCTGTAAATTCCATAATTCTCAACATAATGAATTGAATTTAGAACTATATTTTTGTGAGCAAGTCAGAAAGTAATACTGAAAATTTCGACACAAAGAGGTGAAATATATTATGCTAGAGTAATTATTATTATACGGCCACAACAACCCTTTCGTTTCAAGACCTGAAGCCCTATTTTCCTTTATTTCTGCTTCCTTCACTGAAGAACTTTCTTTAGTTGGTGGATTTCAAATCCTACGCCACAACCTAGTTTCTAGGAGGGTCATGCCTAAAGTCATGAGCGGGACTCGAACTTTCACCTCTTGTTTGGCGGAACAGTGCGCTATCCACTGGACCACCGAGGCCTCTGATGCTAGACTTATGAAATGAAAATCGTCAAAAACGTTTATCTTATTGTTGTTTATCTTATATTATTATTCTAAATGTTTTTCAATCACAAACAGAGGAAAGTTATAGCATCAGATTTTCAGTTTTCTTACATAATTATTCTCCAATATCGGAATCTTTCCTAAAAAACAAAGGAATATATCTATTTTAATGCTTTTCTAGTTGAAACAAATGTGTATCCTTCCATAAGCCTTCAAATCGGAACGCCTAGTTAAAGTGCTTAACAAATAAATCAACTTTCCTTCAAAAATTTTTTCCGCCAAGCAGAAGTTGGCAACAATATTAAATCCTTTCGTGAATTTTTTTTCTGGAATTCTGATTCTGGATCTAACCTTTAACATTACGAAGCTACGCTCTAGGAATATTGTCTATAATTCGCTATATTCATTATTAAAAGGGGGCCTCGGTGGACCAGTAGATAACGCACTGTGCCGCCAAACAAGAGGTGCGAGTTCGAGTCCCGCTCATGTCAATAGGCATAGCCCTCCTAGAAAAACTAGGTTGTGGCGTAGGACTTGAAATCCATCCGTAAAAATAAGTTATTCAGTGAAGGAAGCAGAAATAAAGGAAAATAATGCGTCAGGCTTTGAACCGATGGGGTTATTATGGCCATATAATGATAATATTCATAATTATTATACATTGGAGCAATCTTAAATCTTAAATACTTTTGAATTTTATGAAAGAATTCATATTCCGGCTGAATTCCATTTGAAAGTAGACAGTTCTTTCGCATATTTCTTTCAAATTTTGACCAGATGTATTCAATGAAATGTCAGTTCTGGACTACTTTCTGTCCATCAACTTAAACGTTTTACGGTGGAAACTATAATTTTACGATTTCTGAAGACACTCGGAAATAACTTTGAATCAAAGCTAAGCCGGGCACACAATGCGTAACGTGCATCTGGGTTTACCTGCCATACATATCTGACTTACCAGGCTAATCCCAAAAAGTAGGCAACATTATTTGCCGTGTCTATTTTTTTCCTTTCTGGGCGACAAATTTGTGACACGTTCGCCATGTCGATTTTTCTTAAGCAAAACGTTTGTCGTGCGCCCATCTCATATATATTTTATAACCGTAGAAAGGAGACGAAGACTTAGATGGAGGTGGAGATGGAGAGGGAGAAGGGGGAGGAGATGGAGATGGAGATGGTGACGGAGATGTAGCTGAAGCTGTGGCTGGGCACGGAGAGACGACGTTGACTGCGATATGAGAACATATCACGTGGAATCTGGGGAGTTGGCAAACTGGCTCAGGGGGTGCATATGCATACCTGTGGCTGGGTGGCTGGGTGGTTGGGTGGTGGCTCTGCCCGCCTGCCTGCCTGACGGTGGTTGAAAGATAGCCGTCATTGACGTTGACTCATACGCAAATTTTTACTCATATGGCTTTACTGACATTTTGGCCAGGAGCAGTTGCTCATGTTGTTGTTGTTGTTGTTGTTGTTAATGGTTTGATGGGTTTAAAGCCATGCGAAGGGTGCGTCAATGTATCGCCTGGCATCGCTGCGGCATGCTCATAAAGTCGTATATATTTTGCATATGGACGCACGCCTGGGCGGGCATTGGATTGCCGTACATCCACATCCCCATCCACATCCTCATCCACATCCACATCCATATCCAACCAGCCAACCGCTCGACTGTATCTTATGGCTTTAATAACTTTAGTGCTGGTACGTGCCATTGATCCGTGATGTCAGTAGGCGTAGGTGTGTGTGCGTTGGTGTGTGTGTGTGTGTGTGTGTGTGTGTTGGTGTGTGTGTGCCACATAGATTGTATTCATATTCTATGGACGAGCATCTGCACGCTCGACATTTGTCAAGCCCCCAAAAGCAACGTTTTTTTCCTGTTCTATCATAAAAAGAAGCCACAATATGAACTATGACTTTGAAAGAATTTCCAACCGAAAGTTATTGAAATCAGGATTTTCGGTTGTAGCTAAACTGAATGAGCTCAGCTTGAGGGTGTCTTGGGCATATTTCAGGTGGAATAGTTGGAAAATTTAGACTTAAAGCAGGGCAGGTAGTGGAACTGCATTTAAAAGAGGGAAAAATGCGCTCGTATTGTACTTGATAAATCACAGGCCAACAATCCGATCTATATCAAAATTGTAGGAATTGTGAATTAACTCAAAAACTAGTCATTGTTAGAGAAATTTTTTATATAAATTAAAATATTTTGTCTTAGATGGAAAATTTATATATTAAAGCAGATTGGCAGTGACATGTTTTTGAGCTATCTTTGATTCTTGGCTTTTCCAAAATACGTTCGCACTGTAATGGATACATAAAGAACCAAAAATCTGATGCATACCAAATGTATAAGTCTTATAGATTAACTCAAAAACTAGTCTTTGTTAGAGAGATTTTCAATATAAATACAAATCTTTTGTTTTAGATTGAAGATGGAACTTTAGAGGAAAGTCTAACTAGTGTTTGAGCCATCTAAGAATATTCTTGGTTTTTCCAATATATATTCATATTGCACTTAATAAATCAATAACCAACTATCTGATGTATACGAAATTTATAAGTATTATATATTAACTCAAAAATAGTCGTTGTTAGAGAGATTTTTAATATAAATACAAATCTTTTGTTTTAGAGCAGAAAAATTAAACTTTCAAAATTCGAAAAAATCTTTAAATAATTCTTCAGGTTTATTTAATATTTTTGATTTTAACTTTAGATATAATATAATCATATTAAGACATCTTTATGTTATCGAAATAATATTTTAAACAATATTAAATTTGTCATAGATCAAAGGGTTTGATCTATTGATATATTGGTATTTCCACGGAAATATCCAACCTTTTGTACCATGCGCGATGTTAGTTTTTGGAAATTTCTTGAAAAATATAAATTTATGAAAATCCGTCTGTAAAACATATCAAATAAGCAAATGTCAAAGATACCGTCGAATCCCGATAACTCGAAATGCCAAGGGGATTGAAATTTTTTGGATGTGGACAAGTTTTTTATTTAACGAGATTTCTGTTAATTTTAGTTTTTTTCAGGGAACCAAAAATTTATTAATATTTATTTAATTTATTTATTAATAATAACCCTTTCGGGTCAAAACCTGAAGCTCTATTCTCCTCTATTTCTGCTTCCTTCACCGAGAGAACATTTTTATGTGTGTGGACTTCAATTCCTACGCCACAACCTAGTTTTTCTAGTAGGGTCATGTCTTATCGACATGAGCGGGACTCGAACTCGCACCTCTTGCACTATCCACTGGTCCACCGAGGCCCCAAATATTGAGCAAATTGTGCCCAAGTTGAAATTCGCCTAGTTTTGGCCGGGTTTTTTGTATTTGGCTTTATCGCCGCTCGCTTTATTTGCCGCATTTGATGGGCCATTCGTTGGTCCTTGTTGGCGGTTTTTTCTCCATCTTTTGGCGGCTTTATGCATAAATTTCATTTTCATTTTCAGCTCCACGCTTATTGTTCATTTCTTTTGCATTTTGTATTTTATGTGGCTTTTCTTTTCCGACTTCAATTGTCCTGAACCTGAACAGGAGAGCGTGTTCCGGCTCTATGTGTCCCTCAGTGTGTTCCTCGGTGTGTTCCTCAGTGTGTATCTGTGTGTATCTGTGTGTATCTGTGTGTGTGTGTGTTATTAATCTTCGTGGGAGATATTGCTATTTTCTTGTAATATTTTCAGTTTTTTCAGTTTGTACCCCGCCGCCCCGCACCACCTGACAACAACCACCCGCCGCACCGCAATGATTTGCGTTCATTTGTGTATGAAATTAAAATCACACCCATGAGATGCATTGTTCCAGCGTGGTTGGGGTTCCGCCTGGATGGGTGGGGGGGAAGTTGGAAAAGCTGGACCTGAACCTGAACTGAACTTGGCAGCTGATGAATACACACACACACACACACACAGACACACAGACACACACACACACACACACAGACACATGGATATAGCATAGGATTTTCTATTTTGTTTCTCATATTTTATTTGGTTTATTTTCTTTCATTCTTTCAAAATGGTCGCCCCGTTGGCAATGGAATTCCGCGTCCGGCAAACTGTAAATTGAGTTGTTGCCCTTTCGGAGAAGCGCGGTCCAAACTTTGGCCGACGTCTAATTCATTCATGAAAACCGTTGAACAGACCCCCCACCCCCCCCCCTGACTGTGCCCGCCCCACCGTTGCCACTGCTTAGCATACAATTGCCACATTAACTTGCCACACCACCCCCCCTCCCCCCTCCCACAAAAGATAAATCGCATAGTTGTTGTTGTGGTTGCAACTATTTCGCACTAAGGCCTGCAGCACAACCAACACACACACCCAACACACACACACACACACACACACACAACAAACTCTCGAAAATCGAGACAAGTTTGGAGGAAATGCTTTTTTGCAAAGTGCATTTGAGGCCCGAAGCCAGAGCACAACCAACAAGTAGACATTAGCCCCAACCCACAAGCCGCACTTTGAATATCCTTACCAAAAACACTCGTATAATATCTAGATACTATTATTATTATTATATGGCCATAAAAGCCCCATCGGGTCAAAGCCTGAAGTATTATTTCCTATTTTTATGTGGGCGGATTTCAAATCCTACGCCACAACCTAGTTTTTCTAGGATGGTCATGCCTATCGACATGAGCGGGATTCAAACTCGCACCTCTTGTTTGGCGGGACGGTGCGCTATCCACTGATTTACCGAGGACCTGGGCCTATGCCCCAATCTAGGCCCCAATATGTAGATTTTGCCATGATTATTATGGACAAAAAGTGATTTAGACTTTGACTCGATAGGGTTATAATAATTATTAATTAATGTTATAGCCATATAATAATAATAATAATAAAAATAACAATCCCATTGGGTCAAAGCCTGAAGCATTATTTTCCTTTCTTTCTGCTTCTTTAACTAAAGAATTTCCAGTTTTTCTAGGAGATTCATGCCTATCGACATGCGCGTGACTCCAAATCGCACCTCTTGTTAGGCGGGACAGTGCACTATTCACTGGTCCTCTGAGGCCCCTAGATATTGTCATATTCTTACGAAATTTGGTATACATAACACTCAGATCATATACTAATTTTGGACTTTATTTCCTTTACAGATATGATTAGTGCCAATTGGATTACAGAATGCCACTATACTATTATTATGTAAATCGAAAATAATGCTCTTAAATTTCTAATAAAAGTGCGATTATTTTTATGTCGCATATATTATATGTTTATTATTATTATTTATTATGTGGCTATAACAACCCTATCGGGTCACAACATGAAGCATCTTCCTCTGGCGAGGCTTTTTGCTTTTTTCATTGAATACTTATTTTTTTAAAAATGGGTGGATTTCAAGTCTTACGCCAAAAACCTAGATCCAAACTAGGAGGGTCAAGTCAAATGACCTGAGCAGGAATCGAACCTACGTCCCTTTGTTTGGCAAGCCAGTGCGCTATGCACTGGCCTACCGAGACCCCAATATATGCTTAATAGCTATTCCGAAAACCAACTAGAGTTAACTCTATAATGATTTTCACAATTTTCAACGTGGGTTACATAGATTTGAATACTTTCCGGCACTAAAATGATCATAGTTCAAAATTTTGTCCTGTAAAATAATGTAACCCTATTTTAACGAATAAAGATTGGTGTTAGCTCAGCGATGAATACCATCAAGATCCTCCAAAATCTATTTCCAAGCTGTGCCAGAATTTTCAGTTTTATACCGTAAGATAGACGCATCTTAGGGACAATATATATCCAGTTAACGTTTGGCATGAGCACTTTATGATAAAATAAGATCTCCTCGTCTTGGGTTCCGCACAATAATAAAACTCGGTCCGAAAATAGCCATAAACTAACGTTATCGGTGCTTTAGAAGCGGGGTATAATATGTCTACAAAGATTGCGAATCATCGATTTTTATGCATGTTATTTACAAACTGAACTACAAGGAAGGTTTGGGTGTTTTGACAAAGAGCCACATTTGATCAATATGAATTTTCCGACTAATTCTAAAAAATAAACAGAGTGGCCACTCGACAAAATGTTCTAGCCTAATGACAATTGGATATTTATAGGTCTAAAAATGAGCTATGCTGGAATAATAATATATTAACCCTCTAAAGGAATAATATACAAAAATTTATAATACCTCTTTAATTGTATATTTGTATATTGTAAATTGTATATGTATATTTATTTAGTAAGAGCTAAGGAACCCTATTCCCATTTTCGAAACAAACCTATTAATTTTTTTACGAAAAGATTGAAAATATTTTATTTTGGTAGTAAAAAATTGTCTAATTAAAGTAAATAAACTAAAAAAAAAACAAAAAAATTCATAAAAACATAAAGATGCCTTCCTCTCAAAAATATTAATTTTTTTACACAAAAATCGTAAGTAACTGTCTAAGCGTTATGTGTTTTTGTCCAATTTTCAAAATATTTCATGAAAGAAAATTCAAAAAAAATTTAAGTTTTTAGACTCAAGTAATAAATTTCAGAAACATATTAAAAAAATATTAAAAGAATTATTTTGAATTCATTTTGTAAATTTTTAGAAGACTATCTTTGAGTTTTGATTTTATTTTTAATTTTTTTGATACGTCCATAGGTATTTTTTTTAACTTTTTTACTGTCCGTTTTGGGTTTTCTCTTTTACAAAATTTTTCGCTTTTTAATGAAAAATAGTTATGAGTATTGGGATTTGAGATTTCTTTGTTATGCTAATAACATTTTAATAATTTTGTATCGTTTCTAGAGCTTTTATTCAATATATAAAGCCATTCAATTTATTTATTTATTATTATTTGTAATTAGAAATAAATTCTAAATTACAAATTGTAGCATAGCCATAGCAACTGAGGCCTTCAGCCTAGGTCATGATCTAGGCATGAGTGGGGGTTGAACCCACGACCTCGTCTTCGGCGGAAGAGCACGCTACCCACTGCTCCACCGAGGCCCCCCATTCAATTAATATTTTTAAATGTTTTACACAATTTATATATTAACTTCAATTTTTTGAGTTTTTACAATATTTGTAGCACTTTTTCATAAATCCTCAAATATATATGGTATACTAGATTTTATAAAACTGTAAAGTCGTTAGGGGCCTCGGTGGGTTCGAGTCCCGTTCATGTCGATAGGCATGACACTCCTTAAAAAACTAGGTTGTGGCGTGGGATTTAAAAACCACCTCCGTAAAAAAGATCTTCAGTGAAGCAGAAATAAAGAAAAATTATACTTCACGCTGTGACCCGATGGGATTGTTAAATACGATTTATTTAAGAGTGGGATGCTGAAATTTTGAAACCTTTAAGGCCCTCGTCGGAAACCAAAATGCTTTGCCTGCGTCAGTACTAGGAGGTGTATTATTTTTTCCAAAATAAAGCAGGGTATTAACCGACAACAATACCAACAACAATAGTGGATGAAGTTGAAGAAGAAGACGAAGAAGACGTAGAAGAAGAAGAAGTGAAGAAGCGTTTTTAATGTGTTTGCGCTTTAGCCAAAAGTTGGCGTTGGGCCCATTTTTCTTGGGCTTGTTAGACACGGCTGCTCTCAAGATTCGAAACACTTTGCCAAAAGGTTTGCCAAGTGCAAGAGCAAACGACCAACAACAACAACAACAACAACAACCGCCACAATTGTTGTAGTTGTAATTGTTGTTGTTGTAGTTGTTGTTGTTGTTGTTTATGATACGTCAGTTGTTGCAGTTGTTGTTTGTAGAAGAAGTTGTACGAAATAGGCTTGCCGCGATGAGGCCAATGTAGCTGCCACACGGTCCCCGCAGACAAATGAGCAGCCGCAACGCACAGTGGTGCCAAAGCGGCCTGACACTGGCCAAATGAAGTAGTTAAAAATTTGCTAAAAAGTCGTAGCATCTATTACTGGGAACCGACCTCATTGACTGTGGCCAGCCACATGCAAATGCAGGAAGTTGCACGACGCAGCCGGGCCACTTGATGAATTGGACACAGCCTCGTGGGCCGCATGGGCCTGATGACCGACTCGTGGACCGGGGTCCGGGGACCGTGGACAATGTGGCAACTCCATAGCCTTAGCGTTTTGTTTTGCATGCAAAAGCAACGGATGAGTGAGAGACAATTCATTTATTAAACTGCACTTAACATCAACACCACATCATCATTAATATTGCCACAGTGTGGACTGGAGTCCGGACCTGCAGCTGGACCGGCACCTGGACGGTACGGTACACGGTGCCACCTTCCAAACGGTGCTGAGGAATTTCCCTCGAAAGTCTTTGACAGACAGAAAGTCAGACAGACGAGCGGCAGGTCATTAATAATCAGCATTAACTGCTAACAGAGTGAAAACTACTATAATTATCGATAAATGACAATCGATGAGAAATCAATTCATTAAAATAAGTGTGCCCAATTGGTACCATCTGCCCGAAGATGCGTAAAATTTGCAAGAAAAATACACAAATTAGTTACAAGTATTGGCTTATATCTTCCTCTTTTTATAGATACTCTTCATTTCCTTGAATTCTCAAAAGTCCCTCATTATGAACTTCCAAACCTTGTGCCAGCTTCATCACCATCTTTTTTGCCACGATTTTATACGATGTTCATCACAAGAAATCGCATCAGAGGAAGGAATAATCAGTTGTGTTGATATATTTTGAAGAGACTGAAGGGGGTGTGATGATCAGATTTAGAACATTTAACCGTGACTCAGGTAATATATATAAAGTACCCAACTGAGGCTAGAACTATATACATGAATCCTATCAAGATGTTTCTAGTGAACCAAACACATCTCAAACTTTGAATCCCACGACGTTGCCGTCTCATAAACGATACAATCGCCTTTAGTAAAGTAGCACAAACTAATGCTTTGAAAAATCTTTTGAGTCTAAATTTGATATAATTAATTTTAAGAACTCCCTATAAGCTACATTCTTCTAGCGCAGGGTGGTCCAGTGGATAGCGCACTGACCCGCCAAACAAGAGGTGCGAGTTTCGAGTCCCGCTCATGCCTTTAGGCATGACCCTCCTAGTTCTTCAGTGAAGGAAGCAGAAATAGAGGAAAATAGAGCTCCCGGTTTTGACCCAAAAAGGTTGTCATCATCATATAATAATAATAATAATAAGTCACATTAGATTGATTGAAAATGTTTCTTTAAGAAACTGTCTAGATAGATTCACCAAATTTAGTCTGTGGATCTAAAAATAATGTAAATTATTTATAAATAATAATAATAATAATAATAATAATAATAATAATAATAATAATAATAATAATAATAATAATAATAATAATAA
>JBANCY010000329.1:0-40195 GCA_037040045.1 Phorticella flavipennis | reverse complement strand
TGTGTGTGTGTGTCTGTGTGTGTGTGTGTGTGTGTGTGTGTGTGTGTGTGTGTGTGTGTGTGTGTGTGTGTGTGTGTTTGTATTTGTCTCATATTAAACTAATCCTAAATGGTTTCTTCACGGCACATTTGCTGGCACTTGTTCTCAAGACAGCCGGCTGAAGGACCTGCGGGAAGGACTCGAAGGACTCACCTGTCCAGGTGTGTTCAGTCATTTTGTCATTTTGGGCCTGCTAAGCATATTTTTAGAAGAAATTAAAAAAATATATATGCTCAGGTTACACAACACTATGGCAAAAATAAGGCAGATAAATCCTTGAAAGGACACCCAACCCCCCCAGCACACACACACACACACACACACACACACACAGTGCCCATTCAAGAAGCCCAAATACGATTAAAGAAAGCACTTCAAAAGATAACACACACTTTTCAGTTTATTACCCAACGTTTGGCTGTCTAGGGATATGGGAACACTCTTCCGAAGGTGAAGAAGTTATATTTACTCAAATTCAAATGGGATTCCATGCCAAAAGCTGAGAAGTTTTAGGGCTTAGCTGCAAGTTTCAAGTGAATTCAATCAATAAAATCTCAACGAAAATGAATATATTATTAGAAAATTTGATACACAAAAGAATATTAGAAGTTTAAGCTAAAATATTTTATATTAGGAGTTGAAATTAAAAGTTCTTCAGTGAAGAAACCCGATAGGGTTTTTATGACCATATAATAATAACAATGGGAGCTGAAATTGGTTTTAATCGTTTTTTTTTCGAATTTTGAGGCTTTCTTGAGCAAATAATGATTACGAGTCAAATATCGATATTATTTCCTATCGCTAGCCCCTATTTTTGTCCCTCTTTCCATCAAATTTCAGATACCAGCTCGGAGGAATAGTTCGTCTTTCGATGCGATCCTCGTTGCGATCCATTTTTGTGTGTCATCGATTGGTAAAGATGGTTACCAGAAGGAGCAATGTCTGGGTTATACAGCGGGCGTGTTGGACTTCCCAACGAAGTGTTTCCAAATTAGTTTTCAGCGACCCGACTAACATGTGGTCGAGCGTGATCCTGCTGCAAAATGACTTTGTCATGTCTATCCGAAAATTGCGGATGTTTTTCTTGCAATATTCAGCTCAAACGTATCAATTGTCATCGGTTTACCTACTCGTTGGTTTTCAGCAGTTTATAATACATGAAGCCCTGCTAATCCCACCAAATCGGATCCATATATATTGGGTATTGTCGTTGATGACGATGGGTGGCTGGGGTATACACACGATTTTCTGCGCTTGGGTTTATAGTAATGGATCCGCTTTTCATCGCCAGTGACGATGCGATACCAAAATCCTGTCCTATTCCACTCCCAAACCTTGATATCCACTGGTTCACAACTTTGAGATACAAATTCACTTACAAATAGACCTAGATTTCCACCTGACTGATGAATCCAAAACAAACTCAAAGCTTGGTGATTCCAATTCACAACTTCCAAGCTCAAACTCAGTTCCAAATAGAGCTACAATTCCAACAATCAAATACACCAACTTAAGTATATAAAAGTGAATTCAATACACGTCTTATATGAACTCTGATATGATTCAAAACTGGGTGAATTCAATTCAGACTAATTCAATTCCAACCATATGATTTCAAATCACACTATGTTGCCCCAAATTTCAGACCTCAAAACCCCCAAACTCCCACAACAAATAAAGCAAAATCAATTGGGAAAGTGTTTGTCTGGTTGGACTTAACTACAGATAAATCCCTTCATTGCATTAGCCGCAAAAATGCAACAATTATTGGCAAAAATTTGTACTTTTTTACGTTTTGGTATATTTTGTGGATTATCCATAGATTTTTGGTATTAAAAATATTTTGCAATCGGTTTAACTAAGTGCAGCAGCACCTGGGCGAAAAATTGATTGGCAAGCAAATTGAAACCAAATTGAGGTTTATAACTGAAAACCCCCCAAAAAGCTAAAAAAACAAAAAAAAAAAAAAAAAAAAGTCGAGCTAAATTGCACCAAAATAAGCTCGGGACCAATATGCGAAATGAAGTTGGGGCTTAATTTTTGACTGATTGCAATGAAATTGAAATCGAATGAATGCCGCTAATTGAACAACAAATTAAAATCAATTCGATGTTGTAACATACGCTAATGATTCGCCCACTGTCAACCGATGTCCTCCGAATTTGAGCATCCTGCCGCACCTGCCCCGCCGGGCAGGCACTATTCAGTCGCCCGACCCGAAGCTGGACAGGAGTTTGGTTGGCACGTTGATTGGTTCAGTTTGCTTCAGTTCGGTTCGGTTTGGTTGGGTCAGCTTTGGTCTGGTTTGGTTGGGTTGGGTTTGGTTGGGTTTGGTAGGGTTTGGTTGGGTTTTTAGGTATCGGTTGTTATTCAACTTTGACAAAATTACATTTTGCGAATGCAATTGAAAGGCAACCGACGACGATTGCACTGCAATTGTGCCCGACTCCGGCTCATTTATAAAGTTATTCGTTAATAAATAGTTAACAATCAACGATAAATTGGCAATGGTTATGTGGCCGGCTGAACTGTACGGCCGGAAGAGCCAGAGCCGGCGATACAGGGGCTTAGTTAAAGCAGGGGGATCGAATTGGGCTCCCGGCAGAAGATGGAGTTGGAGGGAACTCCATTGCGTAAAGGATGCCAAAAATTGATGGTTCGAGGAAATGGTAAGTGGATGTAAGAGATATCAGAGGATTTAGTGCAATTGAGGGAATAGTTCAGGTATTGCTGAACTTCTGAAACCCAAAAGGCTTCAAGCCTTATATAGTAGAAAGAAGCAATAGGTTAGGAGATATTTCGTGGAGAGAATGAAGTGTTATGAACGTTCTTAAGAGTAGATTGCATAAGGGGAAGAGCATTGAGGACTCTCGTCCCTATGAATAATAATCACAGAATTTTTAGTTTAAGATATTGAATAGGTCTTCTCTCTCCTAGGTAAATCTGTAAAATCTTAATCTGTGGCAAAAAAATGTATAGCATTCCCCTATTTCTAAAGGATTTTTGTATCATACTTCATATTTCCATGGAATATAAAATCAAGTTAAGGGCTATTGAATTTTCAGAGAAGACCATTAAGCGGAAATAGACTTAGGAAAAGAAAGAAAAGCTTCAAGAAATATTCCAATATTTTTACGAAAGAAATGGAATCGATTGTTAGATGAACTATGAATGAAACATAAACAGTGCTCAAAAATGTGAAATTAACGAAACAATCTTAAAAATCCTTATAAGATCCCAAGCAGACATATCTAAAACTCGCCCAAAGACAGGAGCTCAATGAAAGTAAGAATTAGAAGAGCTCAGTTAATTTCTGTAAGGCTTTCGGCGAATTTTTAAGACTATATAGATGGCATGGCACCTTGACTAAGATTAGGAAAATAGTTGCCTTTGAGGCAGGAAGTACAAAGAAACCTACTTAGTTAAAGAAGGTGGAAAGGATGAAAGGTAGAAGTTATAGGAGATGGAAAGTACGGAAGAAAAGACACGGAGAAAACTAAGCATTGTTACAGGATTGGGAAATACGAAAGGAGAGATGGCAGGTGGGAAGTATGAAAGAAGAAGAGGTGGGAGGTTCCAATGGAAGGATACGGAGAAAACTAAGCGTAGTTACAGGAAATAGGAAGTATGAAGGGAGTAACACGGAGAAAACCAAGCGTAATTATCTCTCATGCTATGGTAGGACTTTACGAGAGAAATCAGCAGAAGTGTATCTGACTACTATTGGCTTATTATTATTATATGGCTATAACAACCCTTTCGGGTCAAAACCTGAAGCTCTATTTTCCTCTATTTCTGCTTCCTTCACTGAAGAACATTTTATGTGGGTTGGATTTCAAATCCTACGCCACAACCTAGTTTTTCTAGGAGGGTCATGCCTTAAGGCATGAGCGGGACTCGGACCTTGCACCTATTGTTTGGCGGGACAATGCGCTATCCACTGGACCACCGAGGCCCTAACTATTGGCTTATGCTATTATAAAATCTCAGAAGAAAGTGGCTATAAAGCAATTGGAATTCAATTAGAGAAGTTGTACACACAAAGGAGCAGGAGAACCCAGGTCCAACCTGGAGGTAGTAAGATCGCAAAGAAGCTGATGTTATCATCAAAGCAAGCTTTATAGAACCGTAGATACTCTTTAAAGAAAATTCCACCAGTAGTAACAAGGAAACCATCTCCAGGATCACAAAATCACTAGTTTCTCAGGCTTTAATCCCCGAAATCCGACGGCTCTGACCTGACCGTTGACCATATAGAAACTGGCACAAAATGATAATAATTACACGTATTATGTTAAATGCTGGCTTTCCAGAAAGAGACGGCAATAGGGTATAGATGGTTGTGTGTGCGAAAGAGATGGAACGCGAACTGTGCATATTTTGACGCTGATTTCCACTTTTAATTTAAAGCCATTGTTCTAAGGCACGAAACACACATACAAACACAACTCTCACACACACACACACACACACACAACTCACACACACACACACACAAAATAGTCGTAATTTCATATATACAGGCATACAAAATGGCCAGCCGATAATTTGAAGCGATACAATGTTGGCACAGGAGGGGAATGGGTGGTTCCGAGGGGGCCGGAGTAGATTCGAAACGTATGTATATAGGGGCACATTTCATGTAAATGATGGCCCATTGGCCAAACAATAGACGTTAGTTAGTTTGCCAGCCCGCTTTATTTTTAATACCCTGTAAAAAGAATGGCTGTTGTCAGCTGGAATAGACTCAAGTAGAAAGCTTTAAAGGTTCTCATAAACGCTCGTAATAGATTGGTTTGAATGGTAAATTTTTAACAAATATTTCCTAGTAGCTTTCCTTAGAATAAAACTAGCCGAACCTCCTGGGAATCAAACTGGAAGAGAAAAAGAGTAGATCGTGTCGTTATCATAATATGGGTGGACACATGAGAGTAGTCTCAGAGCTTTCTTCGAGAAAATCTGAATGATTCTACTGATTTTCTCTGCTGGATGTTCCCCAGAGTTGAGTCCATATTGGCTTGATTATTATAATATGGCCATAACAACCCTTTCGGGTCAAAACCTGAAGCCTTATTTTCCTCTATTTCTGCTTCCTTCACTGAAGAACTCTTTTTACGTGGGTGGATTTCAAATCCTACGCCACAACCTAGTTTTTCTAGGAGGGTCATGCCTATTGACATGAGCGGGACTCGAACTCGCAACTCTTCTTTGGCGGGACAGTGCGCAATCCACTGGACCACCGAGGCCCCCATATTGGCTTGATTATGAACTTATAAACCAGCAATTTGACTCTCAGACTAAGTGTGGAGTGCTTCCCGATTGCCTAATGCTCATTTTCGCTTGTTTCCGCTTGCGTAGCAAGTGGTTCCTCCAGGTCAGTCGTCTGTCAACGGTCATACCAAAGTATTTGAAAACCCCTAGTGCTTAGTGGAATAGAATTTCTGCAGGTCAAATAGATGCCGAAAGTTATAAATGTGGTAATACTATCAAATTTATGTATTCTATGGAATTACTAAAAGAGTTTGTTCCAATTAGCACGTTTCGGGAAGATTTCATTGTTTTAGGTAGAAGTGTGTTTCACATTCGCATAACTTCAGTGTTTCATGTCCGATCGCTACTAAATTTTCAGAATTTGTTAAGAACACAATTTCATTTCACACTTCTCTACCAAAAGTGTGCAGTTGCCACTGGGTAACTGCTAGTCTAGCGAAGTTCCCACTTAAACTGACCAATTTGTGGAGATTTTTTGTCGGTCGGCGCATTAATTAAAATACAATCATTGAAAATTATGCATGGCGTTGCCTCAACGCCATAGGAAAACATTTATTGAACGTTAAATAATACACAGGGCCGGGAACTATTTGAACAAACCAGCTAACCATCTAACCAGCTGACCAGCTATGCCAACTATTCAATAACAGATCCCGACGACTAACCGTTTGCTACAGAAGCACCGAGTTTCGGGGTCGAGAGACCCCGCCACAGACCCCTCCCGACCACGTACATTTCGATTAAGTAGCCGAACCCTATGACATTTCAGAGAGACCGCCGAGTTGATTAGCTGCACAATGGGCAACGACCCGGGCAAAATGCGAGCGAGGACTCAACTGGTTGACAACCGAGTCAAGCTGTGCAATTAGAGACAGAACAGACAGGACAGACATTCGGTCAGACTGACAATGGCCCAGATGAAGCGGCAAGTAGGCAGTGGGAGGGGATCAGGGGAAACGGGGGAACGGGGGTACGGAGGGACAGAGGGATAGAGCAACCATTGGCCAGTTGAGCAGCTTATAGGAATAACAGCGGCAGCTTCATAAATAACTAATAACCAAATAATTGGGTTGACAACGTCACCGACGCTCTATGAATAAAGATTACAAATGGTTTGGTGCGAAATGCGGCAGGGTGGCTGGGGGGCAGGGGGCACAGAGCGAGTGCCGGGGCACAAGGTCTTCAGCTGGGGATTATGGAATAAGTAAAATGAAATCCATAAACTCATTTGTACGCCAGGACATATTATTGATGGACATATTATCCAAGGATTTAAGCAGGAAGCAGCTAAAACCATTTGTACTGTAGCCAAAATTAGATTAATTGTGCAGTGCCAGTCGAACAACAATAGGCACAAGTGCGATAAGGATTTGCGAATTTGTGAATTTGCTCAACATTAGTGGGTCAGTCTCAGCGCAATGCCAGTCAAATAACAATTTGTAATCAGTAGAAAGGTTTTATTACAATTTGATCTTTCCGAAAATTAGACAACATGTAATACCGAATCTAAAAAGGCGCCAATTGTTATAAGCATAAGGTTTGCGACTTTGATAAATATGTTATGAGAGTTAACATTTTTCTACCATGGAGCATAATTCGGAGCAAGAGTTTCCGTACAATGTAAACCAATGGATCCCTCCTCACGGGAAGGATTCGATGAGTCCTTCTATCTCCTAAGGGAAGATTAAATGCAGACTGCTAGTGGTGGACTGTTCCTGGTGGGTATTACGGCTCCTTATTGTACACTCATTAAGCTCTTGACGTTTACTTGAAATGGTAAACTTGTGGAACCATCCTAATGTTATCGACTCCTAATGGTCGGTATCTGATAGGCTCCTATTAGTTAACTCCCAATGGTAAAGATAGACTTCTGGTAGGCTCTTCCTCGACTCCTTCTGAGACATGTCAGGAAAGAGGAAGGAGATTCCGTGCAAAGGAATGGGTCCCTCCTCACAGGAAGGATTCGATGAGTACTTCTACGTTGCGACGTCTGAGCTCTATGGACGGTCTTTTCGCGACAATGGTGGATCGGGAGCCTTCGACCTGATGACGATTACGTATCTTGGCAGTCTCCTTTGCAGACTCCTAAGAGTAGATTAAGTGCAGACTGCTAATGCTGGACTCTTTCTGGTAGGGGCTATGAAGGCTCCTAATTGTACGCTCATCGAGCTCTTGATGTGTACTTGAAATGGTAAACTCCTGGAAGCCACCTAATGGTACCGACTATTAATGCTCGGTATCTGCTAGGTTCTTGATAGTAGACTCCCAACTCCGTCTGGTACTAGATACCCTATCTCTCTATGTTGTCGAAGTCAAATGATAGGTACCTGGGAAGTTCCAGGCGCTAAACTCCCTCTTATAGATTTCTGGTATGCTCTTCCTCAACTTCTTCTGAAATATGTCTGGAAAACATTAAAGCTTATACAGCTTCTGATAAATTCCGTCGGATAAATTTCTTGAAATAAACCCCATCTAGTTAGCGTTTGCTGAAAGGTGCCTTCTTATAGCTGCTTCTGGTAGACTTCTTCTGGTAGAGTCCTACTAGTAGACTCCCAATGGTAGACTCCTTCTGGTAGACAACTTATAGGATCATTGAGATGTAGACCCCTAATGGTAGACACCTTGTAAGATCCTAATTGTTGAATCCGTCTGGTAGACTCCTGAAAGTCTCAAAGTATATTTCTGGTAGGCTCATAATAGTAAGTATCCAAAGGTAGACACTTCTGTTAGACTTATATTGAGTTCACAACTGGTGTAGACTCCTATTGGTTCGACACCATCGTAGAACTTTATGTCAGTCTCCTTCTGGCCGACTCTTGGTAGACTACTTTGAGGTTCCTTAAGGCGTCAACTCCTAATGGTTTATACCTTGTCAGATCCCCATGGTAGCTTCCTTCTGGTATACTCCTCCTTCTAAAAGTAGATATCTAGTTGGTTCCTAATTTCCAAAGATATACTTCTTCTGTTAGACTTCTATTAAGCTCCCAAATGGTGTAGGCTCCTAATGGTACGACACCGGGGAAGAAGCTAATATTAGTCTTTAACAGGCAGACTCCTGGAAGACTCCTAATAGTAGACCCCCAGTGGTAGGCTCCTTCTGGTAGACTTTTGATATGTTCCTTAAGGTGACGAATCCTAATGGTAGACACCTAAGATCCTAATCGTAGACTCCGTCGGGTAGACTCCTGGTAATCTACGAAAAGCAGATTTTTGGTAGGCTCTAAGCAGTAGATATCCAAAGCAAAACTGCATCTGGTAGATTATTTCTGGTAGATTTCTGCTAGGCTCCCATGGTGTTAACTCCTAGTGGTAGACACCGGGTAGGGTCCTAATAGACTCCATCGGGTAGACTCCTGGAAGTCGTCTATTGGTAATCTTCTGGTAGACCCTTTTGATTAGACTCCTTACAGCAGACTCCTTATAGACTATTTCAAAGAAAACTAAACTTTACTGTTCTTTGTATAGTTGCTACGTTTTGAAGGTTCGATTCCGAGAAATTTGTATTGAAGATTTATCTTGCAACATTTCATCCGATTTTGTCAAACATAGTTATTTCATTCGTCATACTTTTACGTGAAATTATAACCAACTAACTCACTCAATAGCTCCCCTCATCATACGTATACAAAAATTTGGTACAAATAATAAAATATGAAAAAATATTTAATGTTGCCACAAAAGTGTAAGGAATGGCATACTCCGATCCGATTTTGTGATTGCTTTTCGGTTGCTTCTTAAATTAATCCAAATCGAAAAAAATTTTCTCGAAATGAATAAAATTTGAACCAGGAACGAATTGGAATCAAAAACCATGAACAAAATGGTATAACAATCCAAAATCGGTTAAGATTTGACCAAGTTATGAGATTGTGAAATATGCCCCCAGACGACATTATTCACTTTACAAGTTAAAATTTTACTCCATTTCAGGTCGATTTTTGGGCGAAAAATGAAACTCATCCGGGAAAGTTTTAAGATTGGGTTTTATTCTAATTTTGATCACAGAAATCGAAAAACAATGTCATTTTGACATTTTATTTTTAAAAATTTTTCCAAAACACAGGGGGGCCCTTAATTTTTTCTGAAAATGAATAAAATTTGAACGAAGAACGAATTGGAATCAAAAATAATGAACAAAATGGTATAACAATCCAAAATCGTTTAAGATTTGACTAAGTTATGAGAATTTGAAATATGTTCCCATATGACATGTTTCGCTTCCGTGTGAAAATTTTACTCGATTTTAGGCTGATTTTGGGGTAAAAAACGAAATTTGTCTGCCGAAGTTTTAAAATAGGTTTTTATGCTAATTTTTATCACAGAAATAGAAAACCATTAAAATTTGGATACAAAATAATCATAGAGTCCCGTACAGCAGTCTCCACACTTAACCCTTCGGTTATTAAAGCTCATTTTTCAGTTACATTTTCATGGTGTAAGGCCCCATGTTATGTTAAGCATGTTAACAGTAACAAAAGCTTCGTTTTCTAGAACCTAACAGCGTTCGGTCCAAATGGGGCGCCGATAGATGGCGCTATATGTGAACTTTTTTGCCGCAACTTAAAAGGGAATTTAATTTTGAAATACGCGGACGGATTTCAGGGCCAAATTTAGTACACTTTTCAAAAGGGTGCATTTCTAGGAGCAATCAATTTACCAGGGCTTATCCAAAATGGAATTTAAATAGCTTGAATTTCACTGATTCTGTTTAAGGAAAAACTGAAAAACTGCCAGCAAAACTGAAGAGCTAAAATTTCTATATATAATAAATTCACTTTTCTGAAGATTTCTATAACGATGAATGTTTTAACCGACGGTCATCGTATGGATAGCCTGCGGGTAAAAACCTAAAGCACTATTTGTCTTTTATTTAAAACTAGTTTTTCTAGGAAGATCATGCCTATCGACATGAGCGGGACTCGAACTCGCACCTCTTGTTTGGCGGGACAGTGTATTATCCATTAGTAGAAAATTATGATACAGATTTAAAATCTGAATTTCGTAATAGTTTCATATATTGGGGTTTCTAAAGCTGCGAGTTCTGTGGAGCTAAGTGGCCCTTCCAGACTGTCTTGATGGCAAAACTTTACCGATTTCATTGGGAAAGGTCTCAAGAAACTCTAACAGATATAGTTTGCAATCTTCTGGAAAAATGTTAAAAGCTTGTATATATATTTTTTGTTGCGTTTCAGGGCAGGAGCCAAAAGACCCCATTTATAGACTGTGTGACAGCTCTGGCAGTGCTACGAGTTAAAACTGCTGAGCTCAGCTCTGTTTGTAGCCGGAATGGAGTCGGTTAATCAGTTCGGGAGCTGGAATAATGAATGGGTATGCGAGTCTAGCAATAGTTCTTAACGGCAACTGGCATAAATTACAATGTCAAAGTGAAAGCAGCTTATGCAGCGCGCTCTTCTTTGCGCTTCTCAAAAAGGCTTAACGGTGCGTGAAGTGCTGTTGGTGTTGCGAAGCGAGGGAGACGGAAGAGGGGGGCTTGGCATGCAGTTTGCTTTTGGCTTTTTGTGGCAAGTGGCAGTGGCAGAGGCAGAGGGAGTGGCAGTGGCAGAGGCAGCTATCATGTTGCATATTAATTAAACTTATGGAAATCAAAACATAAATGCGCGTTAAGCACACTGCGAGACACGTGTAAGCGCGAAATCTGTGGCAAGTGGCAGCGAGTGTGGAGAGTGTGAAGAGTGCGGAGAGTGCGGAGAGTGTGGCAAGTGCTGAAAGTGTTGTAACTTGTTGTGTGTTGCATTCATTTTGCATGGGGCAAATTGTGGATTGTATTAAAATAATTACATTAAATGGCAGCTGATCGCCGCGTGAAACTCATTTGTTTTTATTAACGCGGCACGTGGCACGTGGCAAGCATGCAAATCGGTTGGAAAATCATAATAACAACAACAATAACAAGTCAGGAAGGATTATTTGCAGCGCACCAAAACGTGTATACCCTTTTCGAGCTGAACTCTATATCAAAACAAGTAAGACAGCTCTAGTCGTGTCAGCTCGACTACGAGATACCCTAATCCCAACAGTGCAAAGCAGTCACAATCGCTTAATACAGCGTGTGCTGAAGTTGGCGTTGCGTCAGCCGGTCTCATCATAGGTGACATTTAACACTCTTTTGCGAATAACTTCTGTGTTTATTATCCGAACCACTTGAAATTTTCAGCGTAAGTTCGAAACATATACCAAAATACGTTATTTGAAAATTATGTTTTATCTCAAAAAATTGCACCTTTTATTCAATATTTTTGTTTTCTGGGGAAGGGGGCGTGGCATGAAAAAATTGAGAAATTGAATGTTTCGCTTCACCTATGCAAACCTATATGCCTAGTTTCGTGCCTCTAGCTATAATGTCACCTTTAGCCATTTTAGCCCGTTTTCGGCAACTTCTGCGTCTTATAATTTCAGTGTTTATGATCCTATTGCCTTGAAATTTTTGGGAAAGGATGATGAAATAGTCATGAATACATACACTGGAACTCGAATCATTATAGCAAGGATTGTAGAAATTATAAGCAATTAATTAATTTTGCGCCGACCAAATTGGGACGCCAGTTTATGCATGGTGTTTATGAGCACCCACATAACAAATTTCATAACTCTTGCATAAAAATGGCGGGAGTTATGTATATGCATCTCATCATGTTCCAGAAAAATGGAGGGATTTATCATAATTTTGGGAAATTTTATTTTATTATTATATGGTCATAACAACCCCATTGGGTCAAAGGCTGAAGCACTATTTATCTTTTTTTCTGGTTCCTTCACTGAAGAACTATGTTTTTACGAGGATGGATTTCAAGTCCTACGCCACAACTTTGCTTTTCCAGGAGGTTCATGACTATCGACACGAGCGGGACTCGAACTCGCACCTCTTGTTTGGCGGGACAGTGCGCTGTACACTGGTCCACCGAGGCCCCAAATTTCATTCTGCATTTTCTAATTATGAACCTATTTACCGAATTTACTGTCGATAGCTTGATAAATGCCAAAGTTATGGCCATTTGATCGAAAGATGTTTTGATCGATTATCGGGCGAAGAGCGCTTGGTATCATCAAATGCTTAATACGTCATCTGCGTGTGGTATACACGGACCTTGATTCCAAGTTTGAAGACTCTTGCTCTTAAACAACACGTTCATATAGACGGTCGGATGATTTCCTTCGTCCTCCTGACTATTCTGAATGTAATTCTTGGGAGTCTACGACTATTCCTTCAATGCATTCCATTTCGGATAAAGGGAATATACGAATTTCTTCGGAAAGAGTATAGAAATAACAACAACAACTCACAGGAATTGGCAGCATGCCGCCGGAGTTCAATGTCCTGCAAATGCTTGGCAATTATTTAACCAGAAGGAATTAACCCAATTTTCATGGTTTCATAATTAATCCAATTTGTTGAGCATATAAATTTCCACACACACGAGCACTGCAGGGAGTGGGGCTGGGCAGGGGTTCTTAAAAGGGGTGGGGGTATGGGGGGTTAACATTTTGAAGTCCGGCGGAGTTGCAGTTGCAGTTGCAGCCGCAAACAGTGCTGCGATCATAATTGGAAATTTATTATACACAATGGAGTTGTCCTTGTCGTCCTTGGCAACAGCCGCAGAGACGCTATAATGTGCATGAATAGCCTGCGGCTTACTGCCCCCCGCAGCACTTCCCTCCGCCCAGTCCACGCCCAGTCCACGCCCCGTCCACCCCCAGTCCACGCCCCGTCCACGCCCAGTCCACGCCTTCCAGCGACTGCCAATTGCCCCGCGTACATCCTGTCGTATACGCAATGTGCGTGACTCCCAATAAATGTTTTCAATAATAAGCTACAGGGCATCCGGCTGGTGTAACGCTGTGGGGTGTGGTGTGCGTGGTGTGTGTGTGTGTGTATTTCCCTCATGCGAAAATTCCCTTCGAGCATGCAGTCTAAAAATTTCCCCGTTTTGTGAATTGCTTAAGGACTTTTTTGGCAGCTTTTCCTCGATGTTCTCCGATTTTCTGCAATGTTTCAGCTGCGTTTCCATTTTGTCCCAAAGCTTTCAAGCTTAAATTTAAGCAATATGTTAATTAACAGCTAAATCGCATGTTATGTTATTGCACTGTTAAGCTACAGAGACTTTTGGACCGTTAACTTCTTCAGTTTTTGAAGAGTGTTGCACAATGTTCGCAGGAATGAATTGTATAGAAATGGAGAAAATTGTAATAGGATGGATTTGATTATGCTCCACTGGAAGTTATCCCGATCCCAACTCTCTAATACAGTTATGTTCGCATAATACTGGTAAACACGCCAACTTTTACCGTTACGCAGCACGATATATCAGATATATATCATCAGATACCGTTGGATTTGCGTTGATTTTGACCTTATTTGGTGAAAGACTTTATTATGCGATTGTTCTGAAATTTTCACTGAATACAAATACGTAACATTGTTCTGAATGAAGCCAAGTCCAATTTACATAACCTCTACTATTATTATATCGCCATAACAACCCTATCATGTCAAAGCCTGAAGCATTATTCTGCTTCCTTCACTAAAGCGCTATGTTTTTATGTGGGTGGATTTCAAATGCTACGCCACAACCTAGTGTTCATAGGAGGGTCCTGCCTATCGACATGAGCGGGACTCGAACTCGCACCTCTTGTTTGGCGGGACATTGCGCTAGCCCCAACATAACCTCTATTGCCAGAAAAAAATCCTGTCGCTCGGTTAACCTAAATGGAGTAACTGACCTGTCCTACCCACATCAGGACCAAAAGGCAACTGAGGCAGATAGTTTCTTGCATATCGATTAATGTGCTTTCTAAAGCCTATCTGGATGTATGGGATTCGGCTTTAAAGTGCAATCATCCAAAGATTTCCTAGCAAAATCATGGGCCTGTTAGTCATAGTCATTATTACGTTATAATATATGACATAATATTAAATATTATTATTATTATATGGCCATAACAACCATACCGGGTCAAGGCCTGAAGCACTATTTGCCTCTATTTCTGCTTCATTCACTAAAGATCTTTTTTATGTGGGTGTATTTTAAATACTAGTTTTTCTAGTTTCATGCCTATCGACGTGAGCGGGACTCGAACTCGCACCTTTTGTTGGGACAGTGCGCTATCCACTGGTCCATTCAAATCATTCATTTCAACATTTATGGGCACATATTCTCACTCTCGCCGCTCTCCGGAATAATGGAGAAATGCATTAAAATTTCGGGAAATTTATTTTATATTGTTTACTCTGTATACCAATTTTGGAGCAGTAAGCCTTATAAATGCAAAAGGTATGTCCATTTTATCGAAAAATCGTTTCATCAATCATCAAATGGGGCATGGCATCCAAAATTTCCAAAACAAACTGGATCTGCGTATGATATGTAGAGATATTCGTAAGAAGTTTGAACACTCTATCTCTAGGACAGACGCACAGAACGAAATCTACTTGTCTCATGATGCTGATCAAGAATATATATTAATTATTGGGTCTGCTATGCCTCCATCGACCTGTTATATACACGATGATACATTTTAACAAAACTAATTTATCCATTTTCCCATTTTTCTTGGGTAAATTATACAATCTTTTGGGAATCCTTTATTACCATACACACCAATTTTGGATGTATTTATCGATATACATATTATCATTTATCGGGAACCCAAGCGAAAATAAATTTAAAATGAATGTAGTTAGAGCGGATCTGTGTACAAAGGTTGAAAGTTTCAGATCTATCAGATACGATGACACACAGACTGACAGACAGGGTTAAACCCACACGATTGTTGGAAGTTTTGAATATATGCTGCAATATTCCCTTTGTCCGATTTTTCAAATGGAATCAGGTTAGGAAAACAGATAGTAGGTTCCGAAGATTATGGAATTATCAATGTTGGGGCTCAGTACATACCTATTCTTATCAAAGAGGGCATTAGTGTGCATTCGTCTTCTACATTATCAACATTTGGATCGATGTTTTTCCAACTCTAAAAAAATGTGTAATGGATAAAATAGATTCCCCGCAGGGCCCGCTAAGTCTTTAATCCGTAATTTGGCACAAGGTTTATAGCCCAGGTAGAAGTTGAAATTCGCATCTATTTGGGACCCTCCCAATATGGTATAAATTTTTATCACTAATTGATATATGTTTTTGTTATTTGGCAACTTCTCTCGAACAAAACATTTAAGAACAAACTTATATAGAATAGGCTAACTGACATTCTATCAACTACAAGTTTCGTATAATGCTTACGAAGTCTATGGAAACGACAGCTGGATAGAAATGTGTCCCCAATAGAAAACTGTTATAAACCTAGACAACGTTATAATCAACAAGTCTTATAATACTCCGAAATACATTTGCTATAATTATATTCATATATAAGATGACTTTCATATAACAGCTGAAATGTGCATAAATTTTGACAGTGAAATCTGCGCATGAGTCACGTTTTGTAACAGTTTTAGAAGAGAGAAAAACTCTTCGAGTTCTCAAGTAAATTCCAAGACATTTTATAGTTCACTTCTAAGAAGTTAGCAGAATGTTAAAAACTCTTAACTAAGATATTATTTACTGCAACAGAACATAAGAGTCCTGTTAGATTCCCCACTATAGAACTGACCATTCAAAGAAGATGAAACTATATTCAAAATTTGATGAAAGTTATTAAATTCTGTATTTTATTTATATTTTATATTTCTCTGATTAATCTTAAACTGGGAATACCCTAACTCATCGCTAGGAATAAAATGTTTATTATATTTTGTACGAAAACTTCGATAAATCTGAATTTGCATATCTGAAAGCAAAATAAAATATATTCAATCAAAGTGTGCCACGTTCCTGATTTGTCGAGCTACTGAAAATTGTTCAGTCAGAAGTTCAGTATTAACTTTTTCGGCCTCAGAGCAACATCAAAATAAACTTCCATTTTCTCAACTAAAAATCTAAAAAAATATAATTTTTACAAAAAATATTTATTTTTTTTTTTGTGTCTGTGCAAAATTATAAATGTTCTGTAAATTGACTATATTATGGATCCATCGTTTGAAATAATTACGTTTCTCCAAACTAAATGCATTCCTTTAATCGGAAAGCATCAAAAAACTTAATAAGAATCATTTTGGAGTGTGAAATGTCTGCGGTTTCTTAAAAATTGATATAATCGACGCTTTCCTAAGGTAAGAAATGTTCACAGAAGTTGCCTTCTGATATTTCTTGACAATATGCCTTTCCACATTTTTAGCTCACAGGACATGGCAACTGGGAACTTCTGAGAGTTACTAATACTGATTCAACATTATAGAGGTCTTGCCTTAGGGCGGATTGCGACCGACTTGGGGATCGCATTGATTTGCTTGAACCGAGTAGATTCGGATGGCACCTCCACTAGGCTTTGGCTTGTGGGGGCCACAAGCCAAAGCCGATTGGAGGTGCCCTTGGGATCCGCTTTGGTTCAATCAAATCCTTGCGATCCCCAGTCCTGAATCTGGGATAATGAATCGAAATTCGTAATGACAGTGTTACCCCATAAGGTAAATATTCAAGAAACCATTGAATCTTCAGTCGAATTATCCGCATAATCTACGGATTCATTTACAGGTATTAAATTAAACAAGATTTCCAAAGCCATCGTCTCACATCTGTCTGACATCGGCCCGAATGAAGTTGGTGGGGTTCTAGAAGCACAAACGCATCGGATCAACCGGCATTGGGATAGAAATGGCAATTGATTGGATGAATCGGCGAAGGAAAGGTCAAAGGTTACCTTGCTTTGGAAAGGGGATTAAGCTGGATAAATGGACTAAATGGAAATCCTCATAATTAACTAATTTCTGAAGCAAATGCAAATCGAATATGAAAAATAATAAATCGAAATTCTTTGAATAATCCATAGAATTTAATGTGATCTAAGAACCTTCCAATAAAAAGATTTCAAATACTTTGTAAAAAACTTTTTATTATTATATGGCCATAGCACTATTTGTCTTTTTCAGCTTCCTTCACCGAAGATCTTTTTACGTGGGTAGATTTTAAGTCCTACGCCCCAACCTTGTTTTTCTAGGAGAAAAAAAACTATATTATATTCTTTTAATATGTTAAATTTTTATATAATCGTGCATATATATATATATATATATATATATCTATATATATATACATATATTTTTTTTGCAATTCATCTTAAATTTTGAACCAATTTGAGTGTTCATTGTGAACAAAAGTTTGATAACTTTGTGAACCGATTCGTCTCATCGAAGCACCGATTTAATCTCTCGATAAATAAGTATTTGCATATCTGAAAGATATGTATAAGTATATATCCAATCAAAGTGTGCCACGTTTGTCGAGCTACACAAATTTGCTGAATCAGAAGTTCAGAGCTAACATTGCCTGCCTTCAGGGACACATCTAAAACAAATTTCCTATTTTCTCAAGTCAAAATGTGAAAGTATTACAAAATTATCACAAAAAATATATCTTGTCTTTGGATTTTTCCAATTTGTCGATGAATATATATTGTAGAGCTGCTGAGTAAGTTGTTTGGGTGTATTATAAATCCATCCCTAATATTATATATTATATCATTTGCCCAAACTAGAGGGATTAATCCAAGAAGCAACTAAAATGCAGCCATAAAAATCGAATCAAAGATGCAATGCCTTCCAAATGCCTTCAAAATCAGTTTATAACACACTTTCCTGCGGTAAGATATGTTCCATCTGAAACTTCAAGAGAATACTTTTCACATTTTCCCACACAGAATCTTTGGCAGAAGAGGAAAACCTGTTATAAGCCGCCGTCAAACTCTCGGGAGTAAAATTGTAGGAGCCTCAGGGGAAACCATCCTGGACCCGTGCTGATGATATATGAAGACACTTCCAGAGACTCCCCTATGGATACCCATTGAGGAGCCAATTCAGATGCCATGCAATATAAATAAATGAACCTGGATGAGGGAAGCTTAACTTTGGCACCTCCCATGGAGTTTGCCTTGTGGTGATCCACCAGTAACACCCTCATGGGAGTTGCCAAAGTATATCTGCCATCATCCAGATCATATTCATATATTGTATGTCATCGAACTTGGCTCCTTGGTGGGTGCCCATATGGGAGACTCTTCGAAGGGGCGGCACATTTGCCAGTTTAATCGGAACCAACTGTGAAAGTCCCTAAGTCTGCGAAGCTATCACGCACAGAGCTTACCATGGCGCCACTTCCAGAAATTTGGATTCTTTTCGGGAATTTGAGTAAATTTTTAACGACAGATCACACTTCAGAAGTTCACTTTGTACCAGTTCGAAAAACATAGATGAAGCTCTCAAGGTGTTTGGCCCGGACTCTTCCTGATATAAGTGGGATCTTTGGAAAACAAAGAACGTGTGTATAATTTCGGGTTTGGGTTAATTATAAGGCATCAACATTGACTCTGATGGAGTGATAAAATGATGGATCATTGGTAATGGACGGATCCCTTGTGGCAGCTGAATGGATAAGCCTTGCCAGGGTGTGGACAGAGGGGAGCAAGTGCAAGTCATTTGATGGATGCAGTTGTAAGGTTTGCGTCTTGGCTAAGTTTAAGAATTACAACCAATGACTTTTATGCTCTCGAACAGACTACGTCGGCGCAGGGAGAGCATGTTAATTAACATTTATGTTAAGAGCTAATGTTAATAGAAATTTTGGAATTTGAAAGCGGATGGATTTCAGCGACAGAATATGTTGCGCTTTGAACTGAAAGGCATTATAATTGGGATTTTGGCTGTGCAGATAAGAAATTTTTGAAAAATTCTGAGTTCTTTTAGGAACAAACATGTTTAAAATTTCTTGCATAAACTAAATAATTTTTGTAAAAAGTTTTGACTCCAGATTATTATTATTATTTTATGGCCACAACAACCCTATCGGGTAACAGCCTGAAGCACTATTTGACACTTATTTCAGCCTTCACTGAAAATTTGTTAGTTTCTCCTTCCATAGGAGGACTAAGCTCTCGACATGACTGGGGCTCGAACCCACGACTTCTTTTTTTGGCGGCACAACGCGCAATCAACTGGTCCGCTGAGGCCTCCTATGATTTTTTTTAAAGGGCTTGGGTGGATTTCAGATCCTACGCCATAACCTAGTTTCGTCATGCGCTCGACATGAGTGGGACCGAGGCCCCTCCAGATAGGACTGGAAATATTCTGTTAAAAGACTTGGCTTTGGTTGTTTTGATATATAACTTTAGAGTTCCATATCCGCTGACATGGTCTTAAATCAGCCAAAATGCACTTCCAAGTTGAAAATTCGATGTCTCACGCCATGATTGATGCATCCATCAAGTCATTTGAGGCAATAAACAACACGTTTCGAGTGGCAACGATACTTGGGGCAATGTGTGAAATTATCCCAATGGAGGGAAGAGGATGGAGGCTCAAGGCTGGAGATTGGAAGATGGATGTTGGGGGGAAAGTCGGGAAGGGGACAGGCCAATGTGACCGCTTTTGTGTCACAGCATTTGCGCCTTCCGTTAGCTAACGTCTTCATGGCCGAGCAACAAAATGAGCGTCGCGTCCATTTTGCAGTCGGCACGTCGCGTTCTCCTCATCCTTGTTCTCATTCTCCACAGGCTCCCCTTCAGCGCATTTTCGCCTTTTAATTTCGCACTTGGGTCATTTTGTTGTTTGGTGTGGATTATAAGACCACTTCATATTCATGCAACTAACAACCGGGCCAACTCGACTCGACTCGACTCGGCCAGGACTCGACACAAAAAGCCGTCCGACAGACCCAAGCCATAACCCAAAAAGCAGAAGGAAGGCAAAGGAGAAAAAAAAAAAACAGCCAAAAACCCGAGTAGCCCGAGTTCCCCCCGTAGACCTTTGCTACTTGCGGACTAGAGCTACAACAACAACAACAACAACAAACACAACAACAAGAGCTACAATAAGGACAATAACAAGGCTCAGGCACAAAAACCAGCCGCCTTTGTATTTAGCCACAAAAAAGGCGCAACAAAAAAGCCAAAAAGCAAGAAGGAAGCAGGATGTAGGACGTAGGACGCAGGACGCAGGACGTAGGACACAGCACGACAAACGCCAAGTGCAAGTTGACCAAAACCGAAAGGCAAAAGGTTTTCCATAGGCAAAAGCAAAAACAGAAGGGACAGACCCAGACCCAGACCAGTCCCGTCCAGACCACACCAAACCCAACCAGACCAGACCAGACCCGTCCAGACCCGTCCAGACCCGTCCAGACTGTACGGACTCACACAAGTCTGGCAAAAATAGTTTGGTTAGTCGTAAGTAGCTTTGTATATAAGAAAATTCGCAAACGAAAGCAGTCCGAAAACGCAAAAGTAACAACTTAATTTTTACTGCCATAACTTGACCTGTCCCTCCCCCCTTAAACACCCTCTCAGGCTGTCCAGACCATGCAAAGTTTGCCCTGCTGCCAATTGAGTTACTCCCACATCAATCAGTGTAAATGATCAGATATTGAGGCTGAACAAGTTCACAATTAGCCAGACTTTAACCTGAACTTCGACTCAAACTCCGAATCGGATGGCGATTGACAAAGTGGATGAGCTTGGGCGAGACCAAGAGGGGTTCGAGCTTAACAACTTAAGGAACAACAGTTTATGAAGGTAAACTAGGAGATATTGCGGAAACCTTGGTCAAAACTTGGTGTATCCTAGTTGTTCATTTAGAAGATAGACTGGGCTTATTTGTTATGGGAATTGGGAAGCGGGAAAAGTATCGAAATTTGTATTAAGTGAACTAGGAAATACAGTAAGAGAGCTTAAGGCTCCCTTTTGGCTTGCTTCATCAAGCATAAAAAAACATATTTAAGGGTTTTTCCTGTTGCCCCAATCGAGTGCTCCAAGCCCCCGTAATACCTCACACTTACCCTACCCCAAGGCCCTGTTCCTCCTAAACTGAAGTTGTTATGATCGCAACTAATCCCCTATTTGCCACACCTACAACGCCCACGCAGCCGAGTGTGACCAGGTGTTTGGAGTGTTTGGCATCATTTGGTCAGCTGTTTTAACTGTTATTTAACCGGGCCAGTCGTCCGGAGTGTAAGTCTTTTAGCCCTCTCGGCCTTCTCGGAGGGCGGACAATAATACGATTACGAGCACAATATACTTCGCTGCCTTCGGTGCTTCTTCTTCTCCTGCTTCTCCTTGGCCAACAGACGAGACAATGACAACAGTTTGCCAAGCATTTTTGTTGCCACATTTTTCATTTTTGGCCATTTTGTAGGCCAGTTTCGTGTGCGGCAACTCCAACTGTCCGTTTCCGTTTCCGCTCCCGTCCATGTTGTTGTTGTTTGTTTGTTTCTTCTGGTTTTTCTTTTTATTCCTTTCTTTTCATTTCTTTCTTTTGGTTTTTTTTTTTTGGCTTCGCTCTTTAGCCAAATGTCTGACCTACGCGGTGGGCGTTGAAGTTCACAGCTGCCCGAACCACTCCGAGGCGCCCTTTTTCTAGCACTTGCCTCGCATTTTACTTTTGACCCAACATTTCGCGCTTGTTTTTCTTTTTGTTTTTCCTTTAGACATTTTTTTTTGGCTTTTTTTTGATAATTTGTTGACCGTCACATTTTCCGCACATTTGGCCTGCCTCCGCGAGGGGCCGGGAGGGGGCACTATAAGGTACCGAAAACGTCTAAATTTCTTTGCCGACTTTATGGCCACACACCTCATCTCCAGCTCCATCTCCAGCTCCATCTCCAGCTCCATCTTCATCTTCATTCCGCACTGCACTTCATTTCCTTTATGAGTCGTGCTCTGCTCTTTGCACTCACGTTCGCAGCACTTGCATTATTTATTTTTATAGGCGCACTCTCTCTGGCCTGCGTGATGATGATCTGGCAAATACCCTAACTTTTGGCTAGGCTCCAGTCAGGCAGGCAGCTGTGACAACTGTTTAAAGCTCCTGGCTTCATAATTATTGATAAATCGATTGGTATTAGGGATAGGGTGTTTCGAAGTCGAATGAGAAGTGCTTGATAAGCAAACTCCTTAAACTAAAAAATTGAAAAAACCTAGACATATTCATAGATTTAGATTAAGACTCAGATTTCGATTCAGACAGTTTCAATCAAATGGAATTGACTGCATTTCATTTTGACTGAGACTAAGGCTAACACATTAAAAGCGTTTTATAGACGAATCCTTAGCGATGGCATCATAATATTTCATAAGACTAGACTTACAACATATCCAAATTTCAGCCAAATCGATGGTCCCCAATGTCTGATGGAGACTAAAATTTCAATTAACTGGGATTTTGGTTGTTATTTTGGTTCCGAAATAAGTCAAGAGGTGGCTAAATCTGTGCCTCTACCGCTGATTGAGCCTAAGACTGACATAGATTGAGACTGATTGAGGATGTGTCTGAAGCTGAGACTGCAACTAACATTGAGAAAAAGGATGAGATGGAGACTGAATCTGAAACAGAGATTGAGATGGCCACTACGATTGACTGGCACTGAACCTGTGACTGAGGTTATTACTAAGGATTATACGAACACTAGGATTGAAGATCAGAATGGAAGAATAAAAATAAGATTGACCTAAGAATAAAACTGTGAATGAGTCGATGACTGAAGCTAATACTGACACCTAAATTGAGACTGATTGAAGTCAAGATTGAAAAAGAGACAGAAACCGAAACTGGGATTGATGCGGAACATAGGAACCATCGATACAAAGACAAAAGCAGTGAATGAGACAAATACTGAGTTAGAAACTGCGATTGACTGTGACAAAAGTTATTGAAGCTGAGACTGATACTAAGTTTGAAACTCGATTGGAAGCGATTACAATCAAGAACGGAACAAGGAAATAGGCAGAGGCTGAGACTGAAACTGCTGGAAATGAGACGGAACTTATGATTGACTGAGGACGAGACTGTGACTCAGGATCTGACTGAGGCTGAGACGAACTTGAGACTGGGATTGCAACTGAGATTGATTCAAAAATGGAGACTGACACTTTGATTGGGACTGAATGCAGCTAAGAGCGAGACAGTCAAAGAGACAGAATGGACAGAGACTGAGAGTAATACGAAGAATGCCTGGAAATGAGGCTGATATCGGGAAGGGGAGCTAGAGCTAAGGCCTCAAATTAAGATCAAGGCAAAGTCTTGGCATATCACTGAGGCTTATATCACGTAAGCCTAAAATATAAACTACATCCAAAACAAAAGCTAAAGTCGAATATTATATAAGCCAAAGGTCCAAGGCTTCAGATTTAGGTTAGTTAAAAGCCCAAGTCCAGGACGCTAAGTCTAAGAGATGATCTAGCCTTAATGAGTTTGAAGCTAAGTCTAAGGGAAAAGCTATGTCTAAGCAATAGGGGCTAAAACGCCATCTCCATTAAAGCTACATTTTGTTACTATAACTGAAATTTGATCAAAAAAATGTGACCCACAGGTATTACCAAGAAAATGTAGTAAAAATATCGCGTTTCACTGGCAAAAACGAAGAAGAAGACGCAGCTGCTTGGCATAGAAGCGTATCCAAGGTGCGTACTACAGATGTTGTCTCATCTTTCTAGCTTTGTTTTGCTTTAATTAAAACTGTTGATCGCCAACCAGTTGGCTAAATCCGCCTACCCCGCCGCCCATCCCGCATGAAAATGAAACCATATACGCGAGGCAAAGGAAAGGAACTTTGAAGCAGCAGATGGAGCAGGAGTTGGAGCAGAAGCAGGAGCAGGAGCAGGAGAAGCCCAGCTACTCAGCCTGTGAATGGTCCATCATCATCGTTGTCCTCATCGTTGTCTTCCACTTTTTGCCGAGTTTCGCTGGGCTCAACCTTTTTGCCATGGAGGAGCATGTCTGTGCATTAATGTGGCTTATAATCAGTGGACCCTTCTGGAAAAAAGTTGCCCACTTTGAGAATCCACATCAGGCCACATCAAAGGCAAACGCAAGGCCGTCGTCAGCTGTCCCTGTTCCTGCCCCAACCCCAGCCCTAGCCACAGGCCCTGCCACTGCCATAGCTCCCGTCCTCTATCCACTCCATCGATTGTGGTCGCCATTTGTTTTTCCTTTTCTCGGTTTTTTGTTGTTTATGTTTGGCTCTATTTCATTTCACTTCTGAATGAACTCCCGAGCTTTTATCACACGCTTAGCTCTGCGGTTTGGTCCTTTATTACAAATGCCCCGACCATTATCACAGCTGGCATTGATATTTGATTTGTGCGGTTCTCCCTTCGGTCAGTTCCTTTATTTGACCCGACTGGAGCTAGGATGGTCTTATTTATTGTTATTGATAGTCACATCAAGAGTTCAAAGGAATCGATTGACAATTCGCATTGGATTATGGCATCAGGCGCATACAATCAATCGACTGAGCTTTCAATCATTAGGTGCAAAACATCCAAGTTTTTGCTTTGAATTCATTAGTTTTGTTTAATTTACCCAAGATTTTGAGCTAACCTTTGAAAGGTTCTTTTAAGGATTTAAACTGCAATCTTAAGTTTAAGCAACTTTCACTCAAAGCTTCGATTTTGAGATTCGAATGGAAACCATTGACTACTTTTAACTTATTTCCATGTTTAACTTTATGAAAACGTTAGCTTTCCTGAGCCTCCAAAGATTCTTTTGGAAGTTTCCAGTTTGAAGACTGTCTAAACTTTTAATATATGCTTCCTTCCTATTATAGTTTGTAGCTTAAATGTGGCTTGAAAGTCCATCTTAATAACTCTTCGGATTAACAAGTGCTTCCAGAGCTTTCAGTAATTATTAACATAGTTTTAAGCATAAAGCACCTATGAAATTTATAGGTATATCCTGTTTTTCAATATATATTAAATGTGCAAGCTTTTGAAAGTTATTAAAGCTCATGTTAAAGACTTTAAATGAAGTTTTAAGCTTCAATTATTCAACTTATAGCTTAAGCTTCGTGTTTCCCTGAGCTTTCCTAGTTCAGCTTTGTCCATGTCCACAGCTCCCAATCTCCAGCACTTTCCCAAATAATTCTCATATTTTAAGTAATTTGTTGCTTTAAACCGGGCCTAGTTTAGTCAAGTTTTTAGATTGAGTTCTACTTTTCGTGTGGCTGGTGGTAAAAATTAACGACATTTCACGCTTTCATTTGTTTTCTAATTTAAATTTATGTTTATGAGTTATGGCCTCAGCCCGAACAGACCGAACAGAAGGCCCAAAACTGTAGGCCCACCTCCCAGACCCACCTCCAGCAGCCCCTGCTCCAACCCTTTTGCCAAGCCACCCTCCCCCAGCCCCCACGACAGTCGACAGCACTTGCACAAATTATAATTGTGAATTTCAGCGAAAGCTCCCGCTCTTTGAGGTTAGCTATTAATTTTTAAGCGTATCGCCCGACGACCGAATATTCATTACAAAAGTCGGGAGATTAGTTTTCTTTTCCGCCGCAACGAATAATTGCCCCGAACTGTGTGTTTTTCGGAAAAGCCTAGCGTCAATTAGTTTCTGAAATATGCGTTGAGGCGTTGGGAAATTTGATAAGACGAGCGACGCCATGAAAAATGTTCGCAGTTTCAGTACCACCAGGGGGGAGGTTGATAAATTTATTGAAAGGGTTTGTTATGTCAGTGAAAGTTGTTATATGTCATCGATGTGGAAATTTCCGAGGGGAAGTGCACTGGAAAACTGTGTAAATGTTTAGTTAAGGAAACGCTGAGGAAATATTTGAAAGCAGGGCTTTAAAGATTAAGCATGAAAAGCGGGTGATAGGATTAAATATTATCAAAAATTCTTGGGAGAGCACATGAAAGCTACTCCGATATAGGTTTAATTGGATGTGCATCATAAAGTAATGACTTTTTACTGAAAAGCTTTAAAAGCACATGAAAGCTATAGGCTGAAAACTGGCATCTGTCATAACTTCAAACGAATGCTCATGAGTGACCAATTCACGAAGGGTTTGAAAGCACATGACTTACATTAAGGCCGTAGCTTAGAGCGCTTAGAAAGCTTTGAAAGCAAGCTTAAGTACAGCTCAGGCAGCTTAAAGGATTAAGCCCAAAAGCTTTGTGATTTTTACAAGCAGATTCCTTTTGGGAGCTTCAAGGCTTGGGCATAGATGAGCTTTGAAACTTGCAACTGCAAGCTATAAGTAGAGCTTAGGCAGCTTATAGGATTAAACTTCGGGCAAAAACCAAACACTATGTGGCTTTTACAAAGAGACAAAGAGACTGGAAGCTTCAGGGCTTGGGCATAGATTAACTTGGAAAGCTACAGCTTAAGCAGCTTAAAGGATTAAACTTTAGGCAAAAAGCAAAATTTTTGTATCTTTCACATAGAACCTCATTTCGAAGCTTCAAGGCTAGAACATAGATGATCTTTTAAAACACATTCTTGGTATTTAATTCTATTAATTTAAAAGTTTTTCCGATTTTTGAATCGTAGCGCTTTAATGCTTAAGCTTTATCCAAGCATAAAAGGGCTGAGCGGGCTAAGCTTTAAGCTTATGACACTGTTGCATGACTGGCACTGCGCGGCGACAAGGATATGACAATATGTCAGGCGAAAGATTGAAAGGCTTAAGAACTGTTAGACCCAACTCAAATGGAACCCAAGTATAGACAGAACATGCTGATGGTGGGGCTAATCAAATTATGATATGCACAAAAATGTTGTCAATATTTTGATAGTTGGACATATTGACAAACAGAAGACACGTGGCAGGTGGCAGGTGGCAGGTGGCAGGTGGCAGATGGCAGGAGAAGGTGGCAGGAGAAGATGGTTAAAGGACAGTTGGGGAAGGAAGTTAGGATGTTTTTGTGTGCTTTGTGCTGATTATTTCTGCTGATGCAGCAGGTTGAGTGGGAAAAAGGAAGGAATTTTTTGGCCTTTTACGAGTGCTACGAACACACACACACATAGAGCATACAGGACACAGCTGAAGAGCACTAAAAGGAGAATAGGAGAGAGCGAAGTGTCCTTTTGTGGGAACAGCAACAACGTTACCTAAAACTATGCAGGGACCAACAACAGCAACAACAACAATGATGTTGGCATCTTCATGTTCTGCATGTGTTTTTCAGATTCAGTTCCTTATGGAGTTTGCCGGAGGATGAGGAGACGGAAGCAGGGGGGCAACAGGCGGGATCTGGGGGGTCCGGGAACAGGCAGAAGGCAGAAGGAAAAAAAATTTCATTTATTATTAAAATCACTTTCGTTGCAATGAGGATTCCAAATGTCCTATCGTTTCGTTTCTTTTTATTGGTATGCGTGTGTCTCTACATATACATATATATACATATATATATAGCTGCATCTCTTTCTCAAGGGCAAGCAGGGTATCTCTTTCGCCGGCTGACACGAATTGTCTTCAACTAGCGTGGCGCCGCCGCCGCCGCCATGTGGAATGGTCGACCTTTTACTTCATTTTGTAGCATGTTCTGCTCGTCATCGAAATTTTTTGTTGTTGTTTGTACTACTTGTTGTTAGCATTCCCTGTAAATAGGATGGCCAAGTGGGGTATAAGAGGCTTAGAAGTGGCAAAAACAGGTGGTGCAGCAAACGCTCGGAGCAAAATATGTCTATATATTGCCCATTTTTTTCAAATTCAGTCTATCTGCTAGTCGTATATAGTCATAACCCATTTTGTTCAACTACAGGGGTATCTATAAGTCGTATTGTGCTGCCATATAAAAATTCAAAGGGTATCTTAAAATTTGTTTCTCCTAATCCTTAAACAAATCTTAAACAGCTTTCGTTTAATCCAACTTCTAGGGTATCTGCAGGTCGTGCTCTCCTAGGCACTTGTTGCCTTTTTATACTCTTCTCGAAGAAAATAGTATATTCACTTTGTCCGAAAGTGTGTAATACATGGAAGGAAATGTCGTAGACCCCCAAAAGTTACATTCAGTATGGTCAGGAGGACTCGGGGCCTCGGTGGTCCAGTGGATGGCGCACTGTCCCGCCAAAAAAGAAGGGGCGAGGTTCGAGCCCCGCTCATGCCTTTAGGCTTCATTCAGTGAAGGAAGCAGAAATAGAGGAAAATAGAGCTTCAGGTTTTGACCCGAAAGGGTTGTTATGGCCATATAATAATAATAATAATGGTCAGGAGGACAAAAGAAATCGATTGAGCCATGTCCAACTGTCTGTCCGTCTCTCTATCCGTCTGTCCATCAGTTTTTCGATCAGACCACTATATCATATAGCTGTTATATAACCATACATCGATTTTGCCACATACCATAAGTTCACATACTCCCAAGATTTGTTGTTATCTACCATTCCACCAAATTTCATAAGGATCGGACTTCTATATAACATATCTACCATATAACCAAAAGTCGGTTTTGCCCATATTTCCCATGTTTTCAAACGTATTGGACTGAAAGTTCACATACTCCCAAGAGTCGCTATTATGAACCGCCATCTTCGAAAAGAGTATGAAATCTTCGTCGCGCCGATGATATTTCCTTCCTTACTTGTTTTTTCGGTATTTTCGGGTGGGTTTGGGGTGTGGTGGTTGGCATAATCAAGTGTCATATGTGGTTGGCTTGGCCGTCAACGTTGTCATCCCGTCGTGTTGTGGTAATGGCAACAGCTCTCAGCGCTTTACGCTCCACTGCCTGCCGCATGTCCTGCCCTCCGCCTCCAGCCATCCTTCGTCCTCCGTCCCAAACTGGTCTCAGCTCTAATAGCCGTTGTCTACCTGCACATATTCTTCACATTTAAGTCAAGTGTGCTTTGGAGATTTTGTAGTCGCTTTAAAAATACCGCCCTCCGGCCCAAAAAAGAAACCCGGCAAATGCCGGCCAACATCCTGCCGCCTCCTGCCACATCCTGCGACATCCTGTGCATGCGTGTCTCGGGGTTTTTCTTATGTTTCTTTTTTTTGGGCTGCGCAAATGTCAACGAAAGTGCAAATAAAATCTAATGTTGAAATCATTGCAAAAAAGAGCAGATATCGAGAGGCGTGTCACGGTGTCCTGACTGTGTCCTGACTGGATCCTGTGAGTGTGTGTGTGTGTGTGCCCGTCTCCTTGCTTAATGTCCTTGTCATTTGGTTAGTCGCACCCGTGTGAATTTCACTTTATATTTAGTATCCACATTGCATTTTATTGACCGATTCCAATTCGACTTTGGGCAACGCATCTTTTTTTTGGTAGAACCCAAGAAAAGTATCCAAGGAAATATTGACAAATTTAAGAATCACTCTTAACCTATGCTCAGCACCACATACAGCTGCTGTGACTTTTGCAGATTTATAGTATTTTAGCCTTGATCCCGGTTAATTACAAAAACACTAATAAGTGAATAATGGTGAAATTTGATATTTTTTATTATGATGTATTTAATACACATAAAAGTTATGATGCTATAAACTCACAATGAAAATTTCAGAAAAATTGTATAATAAATACAGGAGTAATTTTCTAACAAATATGAAGATGCACCCTAAAAATCTGAGTCAGAAGCAACACTTATGCCAGCGCAAGCTGCTTAAGATTCTAAGTGAATTTCAAAACTGGGATGAGAGAAACTTACTTTCGTACACTCTTCCCCATTGCGCTTCATCCCTTTTATCTATCTGTATCCGCCATTTTGAACTTTGAATACCATTTGGATCCATATTCTCCAGTATCACTTTCAAATAATTTTAGGTACCTTCTACAAACTATTGAAAAGAGCGTCTTAAGCATTAAATATATCCTTTATTATAACTTCCAAACAATTTCAGTTGTTTTAGTCAATATTTATTTTGTCCAAGAGTTTTGGTCAAGACTTAAGTCTAATAGATTCACAGAGGACAGCCTCCATAGAGGCTGGTTTTATCAAAACTAAGCAGATTTTTGTACTTTTTGAATTGAAACTCTCTATCCAAACTTTAATCCAATTGCGCTTTAACCGAATATGTTGCATATTCGACTTTTAGGGATCTGATTTTCGGGGTCTCTGTGCCTCGTCGGGAGCATGTCGAATTGCCAATTTGCTGCACTTGCGTCGCATTTGAACTGAATATGGAATATGGAAGCATTTGGACTGAGCAGCTTTATAAATATTTGATACCCCCCGACAAGAGAAGGTGATGGACTGGATGAGCGAGAGTGGGGCACGGGGGAACGGTTATAGATGTGTGTAATTGTATTTTGCCAGTTGCCATAACGCTACTGATTTCAAAGGTCGGTCCTTTCCGCGTCGCGTCGCGTTGCGTCCAAAAATATCGCCTAAATTCAGAAATTCATTGGGTTTGCCTTCGCCTTCGACTTGCCCAAGCGCTGATTACGGACTCGAAGGAGTTGGGCAGCCATAACAAAGGAGGAGCCGAGGCAACTTCCAGCTGCCCTCCATTCCGCAAACGCCATGTATTATTCAGAGAAGCCGCTTCGGTTATTGTATATATATCGCGCTGCGGCGTTGGCCGCAAATAGTTTCATTTTGTAGTCATTGTATTTTCTCCGTCTCCGACTCCGGCTCCGGCTCCGACTGCAACTCCTTCTCCGACTCCGACTCGGAGCACAAAGCCAAACAAAAATTGGCATAAATATTTGAGCACCTTTTCTAGCTTGAAGCTCGGAGCACCCCGACTACCAGGCTGACTGGCTGGTTCCATGGCTGGCTTCCTCCTCCTTTGGGTCTGCTTTTGGCTTGAAGCATAAAAACAGCTTCCACTTGCCTGCGGCTATTCCTTAGTTTCCTTTTGATTTTCTTGGTTAACCAGGAATACCAATCACTTGCATTGATTCAGTTAATTAATAGTTCCTTAAAGATGCATTACTCATCCAAGGTGCACGGGTTGAAACCATTCCCTCCCCCCTAGAAACTAAGCAGAACTAACAAAGTTGGATAACAGATGGCGCTCAATATGATATACATGTCCCCATGCGTAAGTTATATGTTCAAATTTAAAACGTCGTCCATTCGACAAGACATCATTATTATTATATAGCTACAACAACCACATCGGATCAAAGCCTGGAGCATTATTATTATTATTATTATAATATGGCCATAACAACCCTTTCGGGTCAAAACCTGAAGCTCTATTTTCCTTTATTTCTGCTTCCTTCACTGAAGAACATTTTTATGTGGGTGAATTTCAAATCCTACGCCACAACCTAGTTTTTCTAGGAGGGTCATGCCTAAAGACATGAGCGGGACTCGAACCTCGCACCTCTTCTTTGGCGGGACAGTGCGCTATCCACTGGACCACCGAGGCCCCTAAGCCTGTAGCCTTGTTTTTGCTACTAAAGAACTTTGCTTACGTGTGTCGATTTTCAGTCCTACGCCACAACCTAGTTTTTCTAGGAGTGGCATGAGCGGGACTCGCACTTGCACCCCTGGGACTGTGAAAAATTTGAATAAAATGGCTTTATTATTATCTGAAAAATCGTGATCGTCACGGTCAAAGATTGATCTAATGATTAAACCCATATATGTAGCCTGAGGGACCGCTCTCCCAAAGGTTCTATCTGCTACACTTTTATTGCGAATGTCATGAAACTTTCAGAAAATATTCTAGACATATAATTGTATTAAAAAAATCGAGTTTTTTATATTTCAAAACCCATAAAACTTCATAATATACAATTCTATATGCCCAAAAAATTATATATAATGAATAAAACTAATTTGAGCTTGGTAAAGTCTGGTTTTTGTGCTACAGTCTTTATAAAACATTACAATCTCTAGTAATCACAGCTCAATATGCTCAGTAAGTATACAAAAGTAAAGCTTCTCCTAGTATAAATCTCCCCAAAACCCACTGAAACCTTCTCCCAAACTCCTCATACAAACTGTCACAGAAACAATACTTGTGATTAGTTTAATATACACAAATGCTTCAGTTTGATGAGGCAAGCCAAAAACCTCAGTTAAATAGAGCTTTAATATGTAATTAGAACTCATCGTTGATTCAACGAGGCATAACCTTTGCCTAGGGAATTGCCACATAATGCCAAACAAACCCCAAACACTCACATTCCACTAGAGGACATATAGAATTTTAAGGTGGAATCACTTGCTTTTAGATTTAAATCGTTTTGCAATGAAATGTGGTTAAGGCAAATAAGATTTATCTAGTATTTGGCAAATATATGTATATGGCATATGGTATACTATATAGTAAACTGGGCACACTGGCCTCAACGGGTTAACAAAGCGATTTATGAGTTTATTATGAGTACTTAAACAACAATTGAGCCACAATCATTCAGAAGTTGCCTCCGCTCGACTCTGACATTAAGCCAAAATGTAAGCAAAAATCATTATGGCTTTGCTGCAATTACAAACACAAATCCCCCCGATCTGGAGGGGCGACAACTACCACCTGTAACCATGTGGCAACCACTCTCGACGCTCACCAATACTCCATATGTCGTTTTTATAGGATGCACTGAGAGAAATGAAATGAAAACCTGTAGAGAGGAATTCGGAAAAAAGTTTTCCAAAAACTTTAGAGCGGAAAGCGTCCTAATAGTGATGTATGAAGCGTTGAAACTTCGAAAGGAAAGAGGAAAATGAACAATTGCATCAAAAATTTGTTTCCCCCTAACATTATCTCCCGAGAATTTGATTAGTGTTCATAATTTCTACAATTTTTAACATATTGATTTATATTTAAAACTATATATTTGTGACTATGTCTTCAATCAATCCTGAAAATTTTATTTCGTTCAGAAGTTCTAAGATGAAGAAGTTGTCGAAAAAACATTTATTTGTGTGGAAGTTATATGTATAAGCAGTCCGACCTAACGTAATTTGGAGAATCGATAGATAATCAAGAGTAGGTAATATGGGAAAAACAACTGGGCTTTATGGCAGCTGTATGGTATAGAAGTCTGATACTTTTGAAAGCTAGTAGAGTAATAGATAATACAAAGTCTTAAAATTGTGTGAAATTTCAATTAGGAAAATCTGAATTTCAATTGCAGGACAGCTTTTAGTGATTGGATTCTTATGAAATTTGCGCAGCGATATATAAGAAAGAAATTGAATTGTGTGGAATATGCTAGATGATATAGTGATGCGATTCATTTGAAATTTTGTAGAATACCAAATAATAAAGAAACTCAAGAGGTTGCGAAATGTAAGTGCAATAACTTGAAAATCATGGGTAATATGAGTAAAATTAAATAATGTTCCGATCTGGACTGAGTTTTAAGTTTGTAAGCATTCCGACAAATGGAACATTGGAATGAATGATCCGATATCGGACGGACTTACGAACGAACATTTTGGAAGTAATTCTTGGGGCTTTGACGCTTCCTACAAAATATTGGATATTATTGACCCATTATAATACTATGTTGCTACAAAAATTCTTCAATGCGGAAGATTAATATTAAGATTAACAAAATAAAAGAATACAGAAGAATCGCATAATTATAAAGGAAATTCAGAAGCAACAACTTGTGCTTGCCACTTGTATTGGGGCGCCCCGCAGGCCCCTCACGACTCAGGACTCGGGACTCAAGACGTTTGGCATTTGGACTTAAGGAATGCTCCTCCACTTACTGCGCCTAATTGCTGAGGAACTTCTGGGTGTAGTGCTGCCCCACTTTGCGGCACGCACTGCGACACCGTCAAGAGTAACCATGGCATCTGCTTGCAACGCAGCTTGCACCATGCGCCGTTCGCCTTTCACCAGTCGCATTTCACTTGATCAATTAGGTATTCAATTAGGGAATACTTGCGGCTTTGTTCGCAGTGTATTCGCCGGAGAGGCCGAAGCTGAAGCAGCGGTGGCAGCACTGGCAGCGGCAGCGGCAGCAGTGGCAACAGTGGCAACAGTGGCAGCATCTGCATATGTAAATGCAATCAAATGGAATTTGCAACGGTCATTTGGCCAGCCAAGCGTCGAGCCAATCTAACGGCTATCATGTGGCATGGACGGGGCATTTATATATTCATAAAGCCGGAGCTTGTGTTGCCAGTGTTGCCACTGCCCGTGCGAGTGCAACTGAATGATGTTTACCTCATAAATAAATAATTGTTAAGCTCAAACACACACACACACACACACACACACACACACACACACACACACACACACACATCAACATAAGCACACATTTGCGTGGAAAGCAGGAGTTCGGCTTGGGGGGGGCAGCACTGGCAAGGCAGCTCACTTCTCACTCTGCCCCTTCAATTGCAACAGACAAATTACCCATCAGACAAAAAGTAGCCAAAATTTTTCTTTTTGTAACTCAACCCTGACAAAAACTTAAAATAAAATTCAGAAAATATTAAAAATCTCAATTTCGAACACAAAAACGAACATTAAATACTCTATGGAAAACGCACCATACCTAGCCCCTGGAGCCAATGATCATAACTTGTTCAAGACCGAACCGATTTTGGATTGTTATACCATTTTGTTCATGTTTTTTGATTCCGATTCGTTTCTCAATTCAATTTTTTATTGATTTTGTGAAATATTTTTTTTTTTGCCAAATTTTTTGCATTTTGAGGTAAGGGTCCCCCCTGAGTTTTCGAAAAATTTTGAAAAATAAAAACTAAAAATTTAATTTTTTTTCGATTTCTGTGATCAAAATTAGTATAACAACATATTTGAAAACTTCGCCAGACGAATTTCATTTTTGACCCAAAAATCGGCCTGAAATCGAGTTAATTTTTAACACGTAAGGGAAACAAGTCATTTGGGGACATATTTCAAATTTTCATAACTTGGTCAAAACTGAACCGATTTTGATTTTTATAACAATTTGGTCATTATTTTTGATTCTTATTCGTTCCTCATTCAATTTTTATTGATTTTGTGAAATATTTTATTTTCCAATTTTTGTGCATTTTGAGGTAAGGATCCCCCCTGTGTTTTGGAAAAATTTCGAAAAATAAAAACTCAAAATTTCATTGTTTTTCGATTTCTGTGATCAAAATTAGCATAAGAACCTATTTGAAAACTTCGCCAGACGAATTTCATTTTTGACCCAAAAATCGGCTTGAAATCGAGCAAAATTTTAATATGTAAGCGAAACAGGTCATTTGGAGATATTTTTCAAATTCGCATAACTTGGTCAAAACTGAACCGATTTTGGATTGCCTAACCATTTTATTCATGATTTTTGATTCCAATTTGTTTCCCATTCAAATAATAATAATTTTATAAATTTCTTTTTTTCGATTTAGATTAATTTAAGAAGCAACTGAAAAGCAATCACAAAATCGGATCGGAGTATGCCGTTCCTTAGATACATCATGACACTCCCAATGGCTGTACTCGAAATTTAGAAACACTTTTGCTTTCATCGTGGCAACATTAAATATTTTTTCATATTTTTTCGACTCGAAATTTTATATTTTATTATTTTTACCAAATTTTATATACGTACGATGTAGAGCTGTTGAGTAAGAAAATTTAGATAGAATATAAATCCAATCTGTCTGAACTGACGACTATTAATTTCCCGTTAGAATGTGACGAATGAAATAACTATGTTAGACAAAGTCGGATGAAATGTTGCAAGTTAAATCTTCAATACAAAACTCTCGGAATCGAGTCTTCAAAACGTACCAACTATACAAAGAACTCTAAAGGAAATAGTTTTCTTTGAAATAGTCTATAATTAGTCTGCTGTAAGGAGTCTAATCAAAAGGGTCTACCAGAAGATTACCAATAGACGACTTCCAGGAGTCTACCCGACGGAGTCTATTAGAACCCTTCCCGGTGTCTACCACTAGGAGTTAACACCATGGGAGCCTAGCAGAAATCTACCAGAAGGAGTCTACCAGATGCAGTCTTCCTTTGGATATCTACTGCTTAGAGCCTACCAAAAATCTGCTTTTCGTAGACTACCAGGAGTCTACCCGACGGAGTCTACGATTAGGATCTTAGGTGTCTACCATTAGGATTCGTCACCTTAAGGAACATATCAAGTCTACCAGAAGGAGCCTACCACTGGGAGTCTACTATTAGGAGTCTTCCAGGAGTCTGCCTGTTAAAGACTAATATTAGCTTCTTCCCCGGTGTCGTACCATTAGGAGCCTACACCATTTGGGAGCTTAATAGAAGTCTAACAGAAGAAGTCTATCTTTGGAAATTAGGAACCAACTAGATATCTACTTTTAGAAGGAGTCTACCAGAAGGAGGCTACCATGGGGATCTAACAAGGTATAAACCATTTGGAGTTGACGCCTTAAGGAACCTTGAAGATGTCTACCAGAAGGAGTCTACCATTCGGAGTTTACTATTATGTGTCTACCAAGAGTGTGCCAGAAGGAGACTAAAATTAGTTCTACGACGGTGTCGAACCAATAGGAGTCTACACCATTAGTGAACTTAACATAAGTCTACCAGAAGGGTCTACCCTTGGATAATTACTAATTGGAGCCTACCAGAAATACACTTTGAGACTTGAAGGAGTCTACCAGACGGATTCAACAATTAGGATCTTACAAGGTGTCTACCATTAGAGGTATACGCGTCGAGGAACCTATCAGTTGTCTACCAGAAGTAGTTCACCATTGGGAGTTTACTAATAGGGGCCTACCAGAGGGAGTCTATCAGAAGCAGTAGAAAGAAAGCGCATTTCAGCAAACGCTTATGAGAGGGGGTCTATCTGAAGAATTTTATCCAACGGAATCTATCGGAAGCTGTGTATTCTTTGAATCAGGGATATTTCAGAATAAATCGCACTGGAGCCTATCAGAAGAGGAAGCTTACCATTTGCAACTTCCCAAGTACCTCCTATTAGACGTCGCGACAATATGGTGTTAGCATGCCTGGTACCAGAAGAAGTCTATCATTGGGAATCTACTATTAAGAGCCTAGCAGATACCGATCATAAGAAGTCCATATCATTAGGTGGCTTCCAGGAGTTTACCATTTGAAAAACTCGTCGTGTCTACCATCAATCACCTACCAGGAAGAGTCCGCCTTTAACCTACCTTTGGGAGACTGCCAAGATAATTATTCATCATCAGGTCACACGTTTCCAATCTACCATTGTTGGGAAGAGACCGCAGTCCATAGAGCTTATAGATGTCGGAACGTGGAAGGACTCATCGAACAGTTTGAAGTATTGAAACCGACTGAGGAAGGAGCCACTGGATTCCTTGACATGAAAGCTCCTTCGATGCGAATTGAACTTGCCTCCACTTATGCTCCATGTTTTTTGGAAAAATGTTAACTCTTATAACATATTTATCCTAGTCGCAAGCCTTGGGCTTATAAAAATTGGAGCCTTTTTATAGATTTGGTATTATATGTAGTCAAATTTTTGGAAAAATTAAATTTTCTTAAACCTTTTCTACTGATTAAAAATGGTTATATGACTAGCATTGCGCTAAGACTGACCCCAAAGTTGAGCGAATTCGCAAATTGGCAAATCCATATCGCACTTAAGTCTATTGTTGTTCGACTGGCACTGCACCATTAGGCTAATTTTGACTCAAATCCTTGGATGTTATGTCCTTCAATGATATGTTCTGCTGCTACATTTTCTTATTCCTTCAACCTCAGTGGAGGCCTTTCTACTGAGAATAGAATAGAATAGAATAGGGGGAGTCAGGCCCAAGGCCCACAGAACTTCCAAGGGCAAGGTTTATGCTCTTGATCTATGACCAAAGCCGTGTCCTGCCACAAATTTATAGTGCTCACAGCGAGGGCATAAAATATATTTTTGTTTTACACAAATGAAGGTCTACTTATTCACAACCCAGACTTGTCTGACTGTCTGTCTATATGTCTGTCCACCCGCCTGTCTGTCTGTCTGTGGGCGTGTTTGCTTGTGTGCGGTTAACATTTGTATACGCGGCTTATAAGCGGATTATGCCCCGAAAAAAAGATACGATTGCTCGACTTTTTGTTGGATACTTTGTGGCTGCCACACGTGGGGCAGGTCGCTAATTGACAAACAGTTGCAACATGTTGCTCTTCCTCTTCCCGCCGGGTGACAGCTGAAACCTAACCAAGGTTTCAATCTAATCACCGCAAATGTGTGAAGCGCCCCTCGCTGGATGCAGTTGGTTTATCAACTTCTCTCCGGGCGCAAAACCGCACCTGGACTGGCCCTTGGATAGTGGCAAATCTTAAATCCTTGCAGAGCCTTTAAACCAAAAACTCTAAGCCTAATTTATGTATGCCCTAACCTAAAGGGTATAACACCTGAGGCATTCGAGGGGTATGCCAGAATGCATCCAATCTAAACATGAGCGTCAATTTGTAGATATGTCATTTCTGAGGGTTAAATATAGGTAGTCTCTTGATATGAAGATTCGCTAATATGTTCACCTATAACTTTACCGTAGTTTCTCGGCCTAATTTTCGATGATCGGTGATAGAGAACCATCAACTTGGTACTAAAGATCCAAAATTCTTCGATCGCATAGGTTCCCTTTTGTAAAGCGATCCATAATAAACAGCCTGTACTGTCAGGAGTCCCCCTAAGAGACGAGAGTATTATGATAAAAATCAAAAGTCTTTAAATTCCCGACTAAAATTAAAAGTTATATTGCGTAATATGGCTAGAGTCTTGGGGTTTGAGGAGAAGAAACCAGACTAATGCCTACCATGGATAATAGTTTTGAATAATCTATTTGTCTAGAAATGGCCATAATAACCCTATTGAGTCACAGCCTGAAGCACTATTTGCCTTTATTTCTGCTTCCTTCTCTGAGGAACTTTGATCTTACATGGGTGGATTTGAAATCCTACGCCGCAACCTGGTTTGTCTAGAAGGGTCATGGCAAGTATATGAGTAGGACTTGAATCCACAGCTTTTGTTTGGGGGACAGTGCACTATTTGTTTCACCCAATTTCACCCCAATTTCTAATCTACTCAAATTTTAAACGGTATCCCGAATTCGGTCAGTTACAATTTAGTTTTGGCCCCTTATCTTTGCTGAATTTGTTTGGCAAGTGCATGAGTAGAACTCGAACCCACAGCTCACAGTTTGGGGGGACAGTGCACTATTTGTTTCACCGAAGCGCCATGTTCCAATCTACTCAAATTTTAAAGGGTATCCCGAATTCGTTCAGTTTCAATTTAGTTTTTGGCCCCTTATCTTTGCTGAATTTGTTATACTTTCAGTTGTTTAGGGCAGACCAGACCTGAATTAAACATCTTATGGTACTTATTTCAGGCAGAGCTGCTACCAGATGCATCTAGAGACACTTTCACACACACCCATACACCCACACACACTCACACACACCTACACACACATTAGGATACTCCGAGTCAGCCACACACATGTGTTAAACCAATTTGTCTGTCTGCTTGTGGTGTGCACTTTGGTTGTGCCTCGAACCGAGTGTGTATGTGTGTGTGTGTGTGTGTGTGTGTGTGTTTGGAGGGGGTGATGGGGGTGTTGGTAAATATTGAGCTGTCTTTGCGTGGGGCAATCGAAAAGTTTCAGCAAGCCCAAAGAACTTATTATAGTTAAATGAAATCAATAAAAATGATTCATTTAGTCAAATTTTAACAAATAAAATAATAACAAGTAAGAAAGCTCTAGTCGAGTGAGCTCGACTACGAGATACCCTGATATTAAATTTTTTTGGGCGAGGGGGGCGTCGCATCAAAATTTTGAGAAAATGCAATTTGCGCATTATCTATGAGAACCTATATGCCAAATTTTGTGCCTTTAGCCACAAACGTTCTGCCGCCAGGTAACATAATACATTTTTCACCTTTTGCCATTTATCCCCTTTTTGGGCCACTTCTGAGACATATAACTTCGTTGTTTATGATCCGATCATTCTGAAACTTTCAGGATTGGTTGGCGACATTGTTATAAATATATATTCTAGAATTCGAACTAATATGATAAGAATTGTAGAATATAAGCACTTTTCTAATTTGGGGGGGACCAATTTAGAATGGAAAAATTTTTTGATGCCACTTTTTGTATAAGATCAATGGACACCTACAGACCAAATTTCATGACTCTAGCATAAAATTTGTAGCTCATAGATACATTTCG
>JBANCY010000328.1:0-40214 GCA_037040045.1 Phorticella flavipennis | reverse complement strand
CCTCTACCTCTACCTCTACCTCTACCTCTACATCTACCTCTACCTCTACCTCTACCTCTACCTCTACCTCTACCTCTGCCTCTACCTCTACCGCACGCAAAGGGTATACACTATTCGCCTTGCCACGAAAATCTGCAGCTTTCCCGGATTTTCCTTACCTTTTTCCTTAAAGCTTTTGCTTTAAAGTGCACAATGCATGAAAATGCAATGTTCCGACAATTGGCCAAGCCGTGCTTCAATTAGCGGCACCTCAGCACACCACGCACCATGCATACACTTCCTTTTTTTAGGGGTAGGTGGGGTGAGGTGTCTTTGTGGCATGCCACAGCGGGGGGAGGTGGGGTGAGGTGTCTTTGTGGCATGCCACAGCGACGCATAAATAATTTGCAACTCATTTTGCAGATGGTTTTTTATGAATTGCCGTGCAATTTTTAATGAAATTTATCGCGCTTATCTGCGCGCATTAATCAAAACGAATTCGCACAGTTATCGGACGCCCCGGCCCCAAACAAGAGCCGGCTTTGGAAGGGCAACAACATCCGCAGCGGAACTGACTGTTGCGCCGCAGCGGAGGTCGCTAATTTAAACCAAATGAATTGGCACATTTTTCACTTTTTCGGTGAAGCGCCCCACAGTTGCCCCACAGCTGTAACCCCCACCCCCCTCCCCCCGTGCCCCGCACACACAGCTCAATAGAGCCAAATGAGCAGCCACAAAAGGTGGCAACAACAACAGCAACAACAACAACAACAACAGGAATAACAGTAACAACAACCATGTTGCCTGCGTAGTCACTTAATCCATGCCGCGCGATAAAAATCTCGAAAATCCAACTTAAGTGTTTGGTAATTTATCTCGCTGTGAGGCCAGGCATAACAGAGCATACCCCCCATACCCTGTACCCCATGCCCCATAGGGTATACTCAAGGCACAGGACCAGCCCTTGCTAGGCAACCACCCGCACCAGCCCCCTTGCCACCGTGGAGCACTCCTGCATATGCGACAATATTTTTTATATAATCGCTGGCAGTTGCTCTCGTCAATTGTCAGTTGCTTTAACCACAGTTCCCCAAACCCTAAACCCAACCACAACCCACAATCTCAAGGCCCCACTCTCAAGACCCCACTCTCCAGACCCCACCCACTCGTCACTGACACCAGCCGCTTGTTGTCAGTCATTTTGGCTTTGCTTTCGCCTCGATGAAATGATAAATGATGAAAAATGTTGCAAAAGATTTAAAATTATCCAAGAGCAAAGTCAACATCAAATCAGCTGCCATCTGCACCATCCCCAGTCCCCAATCCCCAAACCCTAACCCACCTCCCACTCCCCACCTAAATGAAAATGAGCTTGCAAATACAGCAATACAAATAGATAGCCCCGGTTTTTCCAGCTGAGCCAATTTTGCGCCACCAAATTGAAAAACTAAAGCCAACTAAATGACTTTCCATTCAAAGTAAGCTCCACAGCAGACCCCAGCACCACCCTATAGGTATACCACCCCCACACCCCCTTGTAGCACTTGAAATATGCCACAGAAATGTGAAAACTCATTGTAAGGCGACAGTTGTCAACACTTTACACAAAATTAATTAGTTAAGCTACAAAAATTGACAATTAACTGTTCCGGATTCGCCGAGCGAAGCTCTTAAGTCTTATATAAATGATGTACATTAATTTGAGGTTAGGTTTGAGCTTGCCTTGACCTCCCTAAAGGTTCTAAATAAATTTAAGAATCTGCAGAACTTGCAAACAACATTTTTTCTACTTTCGTATGACTCCTAAGCCAAAAACTTTAATATAATTTTGGATTCTGCATCTGCTTTCTGACATTCCAAGCATTTCGGACCAAATCAACCAAAGTTCTTGGGATATGGCAATATATAGAGTATCATATTTTGGGGCACAAATAAGCTCGTGCGGTTCGGATGACAAATGTCGCTACTTCTTTGGTTTCGATTCATCTGACAACACCGGTATTTTAAAGTATCATATTTAGGCTTTATTTCCCAGTATTTATGATTTTTCTGAAGTATAACCTACATTGATTGCTTGGCAAATTTTGTTCCGAATAATGTTATTTTTGCGGGGAGTTTTACTCCATTCCCCCAAAATAAAAAAAAGGCTTTGGAAAGTCATCGTATTTTAGTGGAAGTTTATGGTGATCAAACACTAGCCTCGCTCTAGGTTCAAAAGTGGCAAATTTGATTTAGAAGACGAAGAACCCGTAGGACCCGTAGCGCCAGGAAAATTTTAGGATGAAGAATTGGAGACATTATTCAACGATGACTCGTCACAAAGGCAAGATGAATTTACAGAACCGTTCGGAGTCATTCGACCAGTCATTTGATATCTTTTAAAGGCTATTGGAATGATTCGGAAGTTAAACCATTGGGTGCCCTATAAACTCAAGCATTCTGAGTCTTCCAAAATCGTTTGTATACGTGTGAACAACGACTCCAACTTCAAAAAAGGAAAGGTTTTTATCATAGAATTAGGACTGGTGATAAAAATTGGTCTATTACGAAATGGGCCGAAATGTCGGGCATCGTATGCATACCCCGGCCATGCCTCATCATCGACGGAAAAGCCTAACCTCCATAGCTCGAAACTAATGCTGTATATATTGTGAGACCAGCGACAACAGCTTCTGAGCCGAGTATTTCAAGAAAAACGGCCGAAACTTTCGGATGGACTTGACAAAATAATTTTAAAGCGCGACAACGCTTGACCACATGTTGATCGGTACGTTAAAACTTACTTGGAAACACTTCTTTGGGTCCTTACGCACCCGCCGTATTGCCCAGAAATTGCTCCTTCCGATTACCAACTTTTCGGATCGGTGGCATATGGCTTGACTGACCAGCACTTCACCTGTTATGAGGAAACAGAAAAATGGATAGCATCAGAAGACGTACTGTTCTTCTGAGCTGCTATCCGAAGATTGACGGAAAGATATGAAGAAAATAAAACTTTAAAGTTCAAAAAAATCCAGGAAAATTCCGGCCCCTAACATCAAACAACAACCAAAATATATCTTTTTCTTTTTTTTTTTGACCTCACAACCTTTTCTTAAGCAGCTCATAACTCAAGGATATTCCCAATTCATTGTATATATTCTAAATACATCCAATTTTTCCAATCCAAAATCTTAAGGACAAAAATCTTATGCATTTTCCAGCATTTTCATTGCCCAAAAAGGAAAATTTTGCAGCACTTATTGATTTGCTACCCCTTGCCCAGGCTCCGGTACCAACTGCCAAGTGGGCGTTGTTACGCCCCGCTAAGTGCCAAACTGACAGCAGCTCATCAGTCTCAACTGTCGAATTACTCGATATATAGTTGGATTTCCTATATACATATATATATATATATATATATATATATATATCTCAAAAGAAAAGGGGCGGTCTTTGGACAGGACACTGGCTGTTGTGTAAACGGGTAGTCCGCCTGGTCCCTGGTGCTTGGTGCCTGTGGATAGCTGGGTAATTGGGTAGTTGGGGTTCTGGGGTTCTTGGGGTAGGTTGCTGGTAGGAACTGTTGGCTGGCTCCGGAGCAGGTTGGAGTTTTAAATAGCCATTAGCGAAAACGCTTATTAAAAATTTACATTTCATTCCACTTTACAGCTGAGCGAGCGAGCGAACCTTGTCGTTGTCCTTGTTGAGAGCTCCAGCTCCGGCTCCAGCTCCAGCTCCAGCTCCAGCTCCAGCTCCGGCAGGATGACAGCGGCGGCGACAAGGATGTGAAAGGAGCTCACAGCTCACAGCTCAAGCTCCGTGTGGCAGGAGTTGCAAGTTGAAGGACTCGCATTGCTGCTGGCTGCAAAATTCATTTGGCTCAAGCGGCCGGGCGCACTTCCCAGCTGGCCCGGCTTCCTGCCGCCTTCCTAAGCTGCCAGACTCATGGAGCCAGCCCGGGAGGATTGAACCCGCCCAACCACCCACATGATGGGGTTAAAATTTTTGGCTGTTGTTGTTGTTGTTGTCTTTAGGTGTTCATGCCAAGTTAATTTAATAATAAAACTGAAATTTAATTCATTTGTGGATAGGCCAAGGCTTTGTGCCTCCGAAGCGGTTTAGAGCTAGACACTGCCACGCCCCGTTTTCAACATCCTCAGGGATAAATCTTACCCCTACATAAAAAATTACCGCCTCGACTTGAACTCGCCCCCTCAAGACCCCCAAATAAGCCCCACCTTCAGCTGCAGTCAACGCAACGTCTTTTATTTTTTGTGCTCGATTTTAATAATATTTTCCAGTTTTCTGACCCTTTTCTTCAGCATTTTATAGCTCGGGACGGTCCTGCAACGCGCATAGCCCCCGGGGGCATTACCAGAAAATTTGTGAAAATGCTTGCGTCCGAAGGAGTAACTGGAAGTTTATAGAACGTGTTGAGCTGACAACGATTTGGCATACCCTGGAAAATATTATCAGATTCTAGAGTGTGTAACTCCCTAAAGTGGGCGTGGCAGATAGTTGTTCGATTTGATGGCAAAACGGTCTGGCATCGCTTTTAAGAAAACAGTTGTTTCTATATTTGAAGAAAAGTTTGACGATCTGTTTAGATTTCTTATAGATTGGAAAATGTTTCGGACTGGAGTATATTATATTAGGTATAATACATATGTTGAACATTATATCTTTGATTTGCAATAAATATAAATTTAAATAAAATCGGATTAGAATAACTTAAACCTGTCCTATTTTCCAATAATATGATCCAGTTTCATATTTAACAGATTATAATATTCTAAGTTTCTATTGAATTATCATCTCTTCTGAGAACTTTCAGTCAAATAGGTTTGAAAACATAAGAAATATGGACAAAACCGACTTTTGGTTATATGGCAACTATATGATATAGTAGTCCGATCCTTATGAAATTTGGTGGAGCGGTAGATAATATAGAATCTTCGGAGTATGTAACGTTTGCCAGTACAAAACGTTAGAAAACATGGCAAAAATGGGCAAAAACAATCAATGGCTATAATGGCAGCTATATGATATAGTGGTCCGATCCAATCGGTTCCGACAAATGTACTGATGGATAACAAAACAATGATATGTGCCAATTTGCTTGGGATAGCTCAAAAACTAAGGAACTAGTTCGCATACACACGAACAAATGGTCGAACAGACACCCGGACATGACTCAATCGTCCTCCTGACCATCCCGAATGGAACTTTTGGGAATCTACGACTAATCCTTCAATGCATTATATACTTTCGAACAATGTGAATATCCTACTTTCTTCGAAAAGTGTATGAAAAGAGTTGCTCCTTAAAAGCTACAACCCATTTGGCGTCCATCTCCCTGTCTATTTTCTGTTAATTATGCGCCACACTTTAAGATCCGCTTTAAAGGTCGTCAAAGCGGGCTGTGCTCCCGGACAAGAAGCTGTCGTTTAGCATAAATTTGGATGGGTTTCGAGCAGTCGGGAAAATCGACTTGTAGCATTTGCAGCCAAATTGAATTGCGTAAAACTAACCGCCCAATGCGCGCCGCACAATTAAGGTTGAGGTTGTGCCAGCGGCTCCCCGAAATCCCTACCCCGACTATATCCAAAAAACCTGAGCAGACTCCCACCGCCCCCGTCCCCCACATCCATATTGTGGCCGCAACCCAATGCACAGTTGACGTTTTTTGTGTGTGTTTGTGTGTGTGTTGGGGGGCACCAGGGCACGGGGTATCTGCGGGTGGCAGCTGTCAGTGCGTTAGTCAGTTACTGTCAGAGCTCTGGGCACACTCAGCCAGCAGCCAGTCCCCGTTCTGGGACATTGTATGGAGTACCTTTACCTGTGCCACCCGCACCCAAAGCGGGCCACGGGGTGGCGAAGCGTGGCAACGGCAACAACAGGCAAATTGCTGGAGAAGATTTCGCATTGGGGATTCGAAATTTGGGCACATAAAACATATTTGCGAAATATTACACACACACACAACCACAGTGCACAGTTAGTTAGCTACGGTATATAGGTGCGGGCACCGGAGAGGGGGCAAGTGAAAAAGGAGGAATGGGGGCAAGGCAGACACTTGCCACAACATAAATGCAACGCGAGATATTTCCCTCCCTATGTCTCTCCCTGGGTTCCGATAAGATCAGCTAGTTTTTGGCTTGAAACGCAGCGGAAATGCTCTTTTAAAAGGACATATATAACAGTTTCATTACTATATATAACTATATTCAGCTGATCTGTAGAACGCCTAAGCTCAGACAACGTTCATAAGGTCCAAAAGTCAGTACCAATTCGGGATAGTTTTACAATTAAGAACACTGCACAGTGGTCAAAACATATGTTTAAGCTAGCAAAAGTTTATCAACTTAATATCTAGTTGTATAATAGAAATATTTGTAGCTTATTTTAAGTTTCTTCCAAAGCTGGAAGCTTTCCTTTTTTCCGGAGCTGCTTATTAAATCGAAGCTACTCTTTTCAACCTACTTTTAGTCTGGTAAATATGGGTACGACTTACTTTTAATCGATTGATAACCATATGATATAGTACTTCGATCCTAATGAAATTTAATAGAGCTTTAGATAGTAAAGAAACTTAAATGTGTGCATTGAAAAATATGCAAATTTTGGACAAAATCGACTTTAAGTTGTATGTCAGCTATATAATATAGTGATTAGATCGTAATGAAACTTTGTGAATCTATAGATAATTAAGAAACTCAAGTGTGTGTGTGAAATTGAAATTCCAAATCTTGAAAAATTTGCTAAAAATTGACAAAACTGACTCTAAGTTATATGGCAGGTATATTAAATAGAAGTTCTATTTTATTGTAATTTGGTGGAGCTATAAATAATAAAGACTCTAAAGTTTGTGTGAAATTTAAATGCAATAGCTTAAAGAGAAGGTTGTAGTTGCCATATGTTATGATGGTATATCATCATATATATGATGTTCCGATCCGGCAGGTTTCGACGAGCTGACGCACAGATAAGATCATGCTTAGAGCTTTTACTGTCTCTTCAACCATATCGAGACAAATTTAAGATGTACGAGGAAACAGTACAAACACCTGAATTAAGAGAATAGTCGGAGGAGTCTAAGAGTAGAAGAGCCTACTGAAGATTATGATACATGGATTTAGACAAAAACAGAATAGGTGTTTTCTCAAAAATTGAAATTAACCATTATAATTATTATATATTATCTGTATTATATAATATAAGAAAGTTTTTCTTGACCTGCCCGAAGATATCACACCCCTTGCTAATATTATAGTTCCACTTGTTCGGCTTCTCAGAGAAAGAAATTCCTAGGAGTATGCAGCAATTTCCCCCGATTTCTGAAAGAAAAAATGTCTGAATTCGAAGCCAAAATGGGTTTAAAATATGGCAACAATCTGATCAAATGAGAAGAAAAGAGTGTACCGATAGGGTTCCCAAAATGGTGGGTCTTTCAGATATCATCTTTCATATAATAAAATGTTCTTCCGTCAAGATCATTTGTCTGTGTGTGTGGCATGCTAAAGTTTTGATACCTTGCGGACGAGTGTAGGGTAAAGCCACAGGAACTAGTTGTATGCCACGAAATCAGGCTCGAGGACAACTAGGAGGACAAGCTGGAGGACAAGCTGGAGGACAAGCTGGAGGACGTGCAGCAAGGACGTGCAGTGGCAAGGCAAGGCAAGGCAATGCCGCAACGCTTTTTAGCCGCACAACAAAATTTGATTTGTATTTCTGTGGTTTACCTTTGGCCCCGGCATTGCCCGGCGCCAAACGAGCGAGCGGGTGAGAGGTGGCAGCTGGCGGTGTGTGTTGTGTAGTGTAGTGTAGTGTCAGTGGCACCTGGACTTGGTCTTTGGCCTGTCGTTGAGAGATTCTGAGGTTAAAATGTAAAATGCAGAGAATGGATTGTGCGGGTAACCGGAACAATTAAGGAATTTTCCAGAATGTGCTTCAGCCACAGCTACAGCTGACACTGTGTGTGTGTGTGTGTGCTGGTGTGTGTGTGGGATCTGGCTACCAATTACAAATGCCACGCCCCCCTGCTACTAACAGTCTGACCAAAATGATTAAGTAGATTGCAATGACTACATTTTGGGCGCAAGACGACAAAACGAATAAGAAACTCAGCGAGGAGCAGCCACTACGTCCGTCCTGTCCGTCTATCCGCCTGTCCGCCCAGCTGTCCGCCCGGAACATTGGCGTGTTGGCTTTTTGTTTCCCTATGCCTTGTGCATACGAAATTTTGACTTGAATCCAACAGCTGTGCTACGAGTGCCTCGTCTTCTTCTTCTGCTTCTTTCCATATTTCATCGATAGCAACAACTGCAAACAACTGCTGCACATTGTCACATTGCCCGGCACCGTATCCGTATCCGGGTCTCTACGCCAATGTCTACCTCAACGCTGGCACGGAAATAATTGAAAATACGTGTTTGGGTTTTTGCGGACAGCGGCATTTGCCTGACAAGCGCACTTAGTGGACAAACCCCCCCGGTTCCAAGCCGGGGATCCAATCCCACCCCATCCCATTTTACCCCCATTACAGTTGACAAATTTCATTGGCTTCAGCCTGGGCATAATAAATTTTCTAATTTCTTCAAATGAATTTTGTTAAATCAAACAAAACTTGGCAAGCGAACGGCCATTATCGAAATGAGTGGCAATTGAAGGACCTCCTTAACCCCCGGCCCCAACCCAACTAGGCCAGATGACAAGTATTTCACAATTTCAAAGGCTTATCCAAATGGCTTTTATATATACAAGAAATTTCCATAGATTACTTTGCTTTGTATAGTTTTTTTTTCATTCATAAATTCTGTCAGAACAGAATCGGCGTCCCTGCTCGGGCGCCGAATTGAAAATGTAATTTTATAATTTTTTGAAATCAGTTCTTTTCTTTAAAACATTTTTTATTGATTTATGTTGTCAAATAGACTAAAGAAATCATTAAAGTCAGCTTGAGAATCCCTGCTCGGGCGCCAGTCCCTGCTCGGGCGCAAGTCCCTGCTCGGGCGCAAGTTCCTGCACGTGTGCAAATTCGAATGGCAATAATTATTATAAGCAATTTCAGAACAAAGCATTATTAACAATATTCACTCAAAAGAATACCAGTATGTAACCATGAAAGAGAAAGTTTGCAGAGTTTCATAAATAATTCCATTTAAATGAAACTTTAAAATCCATGCTCGGACGCCGAATTGAAATTATTTGTAATCTGTTCTTTAATTTAAAGCATTAATATTTTAAAAACTGATGTTCTCATTTACCAAAACAAATCATTAAATTTATCTTAAGAATATCTTCTCAGAAACCAATCCCTGTTTGGACGCAAATCCCTGCTCGGACGCAAGCGAATATCATAAAAATTATATCTATTTAACGACATTTTCAAAACATTATGCTTGGTTCCATAATAAATTTCAGTAAATAGCACTATAAAATCTCTGCACGCACACTTTCTATAAAATTCTATATCTATAACAACTATAAGCACTCAAAACTGCACCAATTTTGACTTGTTATACCATTTTGTTCATGATTTTTAAATCAAACTCGTTCTACATCCAAATTTTATTGATTTCTTACAAAAATTTTGTTTTTATATGTTTTGGTTTTTGACGTAAGGGTCGCCCCTGTGTTTTACAAAAATTTTGAAAGATAAAAACTAAAACCTATATGTTTTTTCCACTTCTGGCAACAACATTAGCAGAAAAAAATACTCTAAAACTTCGCCAGATGAGTTTCATTTTTCACCCAAAAATCGGCCTAAAATCGAGCAAAATTTTAGCATGTAAAGTTAAAAATGTCCCATAGGGACATATTTCAATCTATTATAATTTTGTCAAAGCTGCATCGATATTGACATGTTATACCAATTTGATCATGATTTTGGAATCAACCTCGTTCTACATTCAAATTTAGTTCATTTTGTAAAAAAGAAAATTTCATACATTTTCATCCCTGCTCGGGCGCATATTCAAAACGTGTTTCTTCCAATCAATATTTACTCAAACATTAAAATCATTGTATATATTTGAAACAATCATTTGTTTTGTCTACAATTTCCAAATGCTCGGACGCCACTCGCTCCAGCTTTGCTTTGCCCTTAAAACATTGAATCCAAACTTTTGGGCTAATTTCATTATTATTTTACACAACAATTTCATTAGGCTGTACATTAAAGTCCCTGCTCCCCCACTCAATTTCACAAAACGCTCAAAGTTCATTGATTTTATAATATTTAGCGAATTTTCGGCTAGACGCAGCTCGAACAAGCTAAAAGCTAATCATTAGCTGTTTAATATTTAAGCTAAGCACTTTAATTTCAAAGCCTAAGCATAATTTTTAGACATAAATATGGAATTACAGTTTATTGTCCCTGCTCGGGCGCCAAGTACAGTCGAGCGTAAGACTAAATTGCTTAATATGAATTTTGTTGGACCTAATTGTGGCTTTAAGGTTTTTATTTTTGTCAAAAATTAAAGTTCCGTCACCCTCAATGGCCACAGCCTGCCGGCCGAGTACCCATTTGGCCGATTTTCCTCGTCGAAGCTGATTTACGACAATTTTTTAATTACGGCACTTGAGGAAAATGAAGGAAAAAGAAGTCCTTATAAAAATGGAAATGGTAAAAAAAACTCTTTTTGAAAAAATCAATTAGCCGCAAAAGAGGGAAAATAAAAATAAAAACAGGCATAAACAATGCACGATTGGAAAGCCAAAGAGTGAGAAGGACGAAGAGGATAAGGATGAGGAGGAGGAGGTGGAGGATGTGGATGAGGAAGAGAAGAGCCTGACCAGGCGCACACTTTAAATCAATAAATCATCAGGAAGCAAATTAGTCGCACTCGAAGTGAAGGCCTCAACCGCTTTGGTTGAGGCACTTGGACAATCCTTGGAGCTGGGAGACACTGGACGACCGACCATTAGTCTTGCTTGGACACGGCCAATGCCTTGGCTTAGCCACTGCTGGCCCAAAACCACGTGATTGGCTTTTTTCTCCCAGCGTTGCCAGCCGGGGGAAAAACTCGAAATGAAATCCATTATATTCATGCGCAACAAAAGGCAACATCCTCCTGGTATCCTGGCCTCTGTGCCGCCCGGTCGCCCGCCGCCCGACGAACTTCGTACTTTGGCGGTGACATAAAAAATTCATTAAAAGTAATAAACTAATTCCATTCGATCCTATTAAAAATCATTTTCGAATTAAGGATATTTGCATATCCTTAATAAAGTTTACAGGCCTGGACCGGACAAAGGACGTGAGCTGGACCTGGACGTGGACGAGCTAAGGCAGAGGCGAAGGCGAAGGCGACGGCGGAGGCGGAGACCTGCCTTTTGTGACATTTTACAGACAAGTGGATGAGCCAGCTAACCCGCCCAGCTCCCAGCTACCAACCTACCTACGCCTGAGACCCAGACCCCGACCCATACCCATCCACGGCCAGTGCTACCTATGCCTGTTGGTGGTTGATGGCTGCTGATGAGCCACTGCCCCCACCACCGCCTACGGATCTGTCTCCGGGTTTGGGTAAAATCTTGTTTTTATTTGTTTGTTTACCGTCCGCAAAATGAACGCTGGCAGCCCGGTGGCTGCCCGGTGGGTTGGGGCACTGGGCGGTTGGGCGGTTGGGCGGCTAAGCAGATATAGCTTTTTGAGTGGTTGACAGTGGCTTGGGCCGCTCTGTTGGTCTTTCCTTCGGCGCCTTTGCAGAAATATTTAAATTTTATCGCTGGGCCGCCTGATTGCCCTGGCCAGAAATTGGATGGACCAGCCGGTCGGTCGGTGGGTCCGTCGGTCGGTCGGTCGGCTGAGAGAAAGCTGCCAGGACTCATCAATCAGCTGCAGACTAATTACATAATCTCCTCTTGATTATGTTGCCGCACTTTGTTGTTGCTGTTGTGCCGCTTTATCGAATGGCCTACAACTCCAACTTGTTGAGGTCCAACCCAAGGCATTAGGCATTAGGCACTGGGCACTAGGCTAGTCACAAGGCACAACGAAGAGCAGATACCCTAGAAATAGCAAATCTTAGATAAGGAACTAATCTTAATAGTAGAAAAGAAAATCCTTGCCCACTGGAAATGAGAAAAGCCCTATTTGACACTTATTTTGAAACAATTGAATAATGTCCTATATCTATCATATATCTAACCAAATGAACACAATTCAATCATCTTGCTAGGGTATAATTAGGGAACTTCATTGTTATGGAGGAAATCAACTGTTGGTCAAAAACCACACCATAAACTATAGGTTTTATAGTTTTTGATAGCTTTCGAAATTTTCGAAAATTTCAGTTTTCAGAAATCAGATTTCACAGGGTTCTTAAAAAAAAAAAGAACTAAGAGAAACCAATAAATCATGGCATTGTAAAAAAATATATATTCACTTCGTACTGAAGTGTATTCAGCGAAAGTTACTACCGGGAAGATCAGCTGTATATTAGAGGTCCTATTGGACCTTGTCCGTTTCTGAATATCAAACTAGTTGCTTAACTTCATGGCTTTCCTTTGTAAACCATAATTTTTGTCGGAACCCCGATCGGGCCACTAGCTGCCATATCACATATCACCATATTGAATTGGGATTTTAAAGATACTTAGGTTTCTGTACTATCTGTCGTTACATTAATTTTCAGCAAGAATGACCCTCTTTAGCATATTGCTGACAAACAACTATAACTCGGTTTTGCATAAGATAACCAGGTTTTTCAAACAAATAAATTGAAATTTCGCACACTTTTGGGTTTATTTATAATTCATCATTCCACTAACTTTCAAAAGCATGGGCCCATTATAGATATAGATGCTATATATATATTGGTTTTATCAATATATTTCATATTTTATTTGCTTTTAGATTAAAATTTCACAAATTCTATCTGTTATCTGTTCTGTTGCGCCAAATTTTGAAAGGATCGGATCAGAGCACATTATCGTATTGTATATATCAAAGTCATGCTTGCATTTATTATCCATACTTATTATGTTGTTTCTTTTAATTCCTTTATAGGCCGTAAATTCTTCATTATCTATTGATACTCCAAATTTCTAAGCAATCGGCTCATAAAGACTAAAGGAGATGGATAATTATTATTAATAGATGGCCATAACGACCCCACTGTGTCAAAGCCTGAAGCATATTTTTCTTCATTTCTGTTTTTTTCACCGAAGAACTTTTTTTACGTGGGTGGATTTAAAATCCTACGGCACAACCTAGTTTTTCTAGGAAGGTCATGTCTGTCGACATGAGCGGGACTCGAACCCACACCTCTTGTTTGACGGGACAGTGCGCTATCCACTGGTCCACCGAGGCCCCCAAGATGGATAATCCATAAACCATTAAAATGGTGCATACTTTTGCGCTGAATTTCTTAAAATGGGCCGATCAATTGTAGCCCTAGTCGAGCATGCCCCTTCCTTCCCTCACTTTCTCCGCCATTGAAGTGTATTGAAAAACTGGACCTTCGCCTTGGCAAGTTGAAACTCAAAAACTTTTCATATGACAAACAAACAAAGCAAAGAAAGTGGGCGTGGCGCGAGGCGGGAACGCATTAGACATAGAGCCCAAGACCCAGTCGAACCAGACCGAATCCAGACCGAGCCCAGACCAACCCAAACCCGGTCCCAGACCGGGCAGAGACCCCTTTGGCCCCGCTCGTCTTTCGTAGTACTTTTCAGGGTTAGCGACTTTGTCAAGTGATCAAAGAGGCGGCGGCGTCGGCGTCGGCGTTGGCGCCGCCAACTTTCAAATATGTTCGTTACTTTTATTGTTGTTGTTTCTACTTGTTTGTTGTTGTTGTTGTTCTTAGCGCTCATTAAACGAAGTGTACAAAAAGTGTAAGAAGAAGAAGAAGAAGAGGAGGAGGAAGAAGAAGAACAAGGCGAAGATGAAGGAGAAGAAGAAGAAACTTGCGAGTGACCTTGACCCTGAAATTGTTGAAAAGCTGAAAATACAAAAAGTAACTGCAAATTGCCAACTTTGCGTACTGCAAAAAGCCAAAGGCGGCCACTAAACTTTAAGGCGTGCCCAAGACATACCCCCCGGGTCACCCTACCCCTCTCCTCCTCCACCACATACCCCCCCACACACCCCACACACACCCCACACACACACAACTTACCAAGTAACTCTTACCCAGACAACGGCGCCAGCGAATGGCTGAAAAGTTTGCTAGAAAGTTAGGAGGAGCTTGGAACAAGACGAGAAAAGAACAGAAAAGAACAAAAGTTTTGAAGCAACAAAATTTATACAAAATATTGAAAAGTTTTGCCCAGTTTTGCTCGGTGCGTGCGGTTTTTGGGCCTACGCGGAACCGGAAACGCCGAACTTTGAACCCGCCGCGTCACGGCGCATAAAAACAAAATGATGTAAAAGCTTGAATTGGGTTAGGTTAGGTTTAACAGTTGGGTCAACGGCTATAGATTTCCTAATCTATGAGAAAAGTGTCAAAATTTTGAAATGCTCTACAAATGAAAACTCTAGAACTGATTGGAGCCAGAGATCTATATGAGAAGTTCTTAATCTCACTTTCCATCTGCACATCACCAGAAAAAATCGTTGTATCCTCATTTGAGAGAGTATTTTGAAATGTCTTTCAACTGAAACTTTTCAAATTCCTTAAATTCTCAAAAATAAAAGATTTCTTCATAAGTAATCTCTGGTCTATAACCATTTACAACTTCAACTTTAAGTCGGCATAACTCGTCCAGAAATTGTTATATTTTCAAAATTTTTCAAAGTTCTCGGAAATTCTCAAAAAATACTACAAAGGCTCGCAAATGATATTATTCCGGATCCTTTTTATTACCCTGATCCCATTTGAAAAATGGAAAGAATGGTATAATAATTTTGCTAAAATGTATGTTACAGGCAAAAGGAGGCATGCCACAACCCATAAAGTATATATATTCTTAATCAGCATCAATAGCCCACTCTATAAAGCCATAACCGTCTGTTCGTCGCACCGATCTCGGAAACTATAAGAGCTACAGACTCCAAACATGATTTTAAGATTCTTATATAGATCACACTGTACGAGTTTCTTTCAAATTTTGATGCCACGCCCCCTTGGCCCGATAGTCAATAAAAACTATTTTCTGTAAAGTGGCCATAATTTTGGCTTTCATAGAGCTAGCAACACCATATCGCAGAATTCGATTTTCCGAAATTTTGATACACCCCTCCATTTTCCCGGGAAGTTATAAAATGTATATAACTGCCGCGAATTTAAAGCTAGAGTCATGTAATTTGGTATAAAGGGGACTATAAACCCTATACAGAAGGTGACATCCCAAATTATTTCCAATCCTCATTTGATAACTCCTAAAACAAAGAAGTGCTTATATATTCTAAAATTCTTGTTATAATGATTCGTTGCCAATGATTCTGTATCCTAATCCACAGCTATTCCAACTTCAAATCTCCCAATCTTCAAAATGCTCAAAACCGAAAAATCTCTCCATTTTTTCTCTCTGGTCAATTATATGGCCATAGCATTCCAATCGGGTCAACGCCTGAAGCACTATTTTCCTTTATATCTGTTTTCTTTAATGAAGAACTTCTTTTACGTGGGTGGATTTCAAATCCTACGCCACAATCTGGTTTTTCTGGGTGGGTCATGGCTATTGACATGAGCGGGACTCGAACCCCCAGCCTCTTGTTTGGCGGGAGACTGCACTATCCACTGTTCCACCGAGGCCCCAATCTGTATACCCCAATTTATACTCACTTTAACCCCAACAAATCTCCATGACTTTCTCAAAAATGATCTCCTTTGACACTTTAAACATTCAAAATTGCTCCCGAAATTCTTAGAAAATCGCAATTTTTTCCCATTTATCTTAGAATTTTAATGAAGTTGCAATCTGCCGACTTTAAGATGAAAGATTTTTCAGTAAAATGTTTGGAATTTCTTTTCATTAAAACACGAGAAAAAAATGAATAAAAACAAAAAAATTTTAAAGGCCAAAAAGGGTTAATGTATTTGTTGTTGTTATTGTTGTTGTTGTTCGCACTTTGCTCTTTGCGGCCGGCTGCAAAGTTTTGTTTCGAGACAAAAAGTTTCGTCTCGCCGCAGCGGCCACGCCCCCTCCTCCAACGCCCCCGCCACGGCCCGCTTAGCAAACAGCTGTTTGACTGAGGCGCCGATCAGCTGATGTTGTTGCTCCAACTCGCTCGCACTTACTGGAGCTGGATACCCAGATATATACTATATGAATATATATATTATTTTATAGGCCGTTCCGTCGCCAAAGTTGCAAACAACAAAAACAATAACAACAACAACAACAGCGACAACAACAACTAGAACAACAAACAAACTTTTGACAATTTCTCCTAATTGCAAACTTTTTGATAACGCGAGTGGGCGTGGCACTGCCGCTGCTGATGCCGCCGCTGCCAGCCGCCAGGCGTCGCTTTAAAGAGTTGCGTGAGCTGCGTCGACAGCGACGTCGGCAGCGATTGTTTGGCCTATTTTTATACCCTGATCCCATTTGAAAACTGGCAAGAAGGGTATAATAGTTTTGTTGGAATGTATGTAACAGGCTGGAGGAGGCGTGGCAGACCCCATAAAATATATATATTCTTGATCAGCATCAATAGCCAAGTCGATTTAGCCATGTCCGTCTGTCCGTTCGTCCGTCCGTCCGTCCGTCCGTCCGTCCGTCCGTCTGTCCGTCCTTCCGTCTGTATGAACGCGCCGATCTCCGAAACTACAAAAGCTACAGACTTCAAACTTGGCCAGAAGATTCGTGTATAGCATACGCAATACGAGTTTGTTACAAATTTCGGATGCCACGCCCCCTTCGCCCGATAATCAATAAAATGGCTATAACTTTGGCATTTATAGAGCGATCCACACAAAATTCGGCAAACAGGCACATTATTAGAAACTGCAGAATGGAATTTCCCAAAATGTTCATACACCACTCCATTTTTCCAGAAAGTGACGAAATGTGTATAGCAGCAACAATTTGTATGCCAGAGTCGTATAGTTTGGTATGTGGCTGCCCAAAGATACTATGCAAAAGGTCATCAAAAATTTTTTTCATCCTAATTTGGTCCCCCCTAAATTAAATAAGTGCCTATCTACAATTCTTATCATAATGGTTCGAATCCCAGAATATATATTGATAACTATATCATCAGTGATTCTCAATTTCGATTTCAGAACGATAGGATTATAGACACCGAAGCTATAACCCTCAGAAATGGCCGAAAACAGGCCAAAATGGCTAAAGGTGAAAAATGCATTATGTTACATGGTAGCTAAACGTTTATACCTAGAAGCACGAAATTTGGCATGTAGCTCCGCATTGACGATGTGCAAAATGCAGTTTCTCAAATTTTTGATGCCAAGCCCCCTCCCCTGAAAATCAAAAAAATTTGAAAACAAGTGTAATTTTTTGATTTGAAACAAGATTTTCAGCACACTTATTGTAGATTGTATTTCAAACTTATACTGAAAGTTTCAAGTCGATCGGATTACAAACACGGAAGTTATTCGCAAAAGAGTGTAAAAATTCACCTATGGGAAAGGCGGCTGACGCAGCGCCGACTTCAGCGCAAGCTGTCTAACGGTATGTGTGTGTTTGTGTGCCTGTGGAACGGTATTTTTCGACTGGGACCAGGGTATATCCGCAGTCGAGCAATCCCGACTGCTGCACTCTATCTTGTTTTTTATGCTATATGGCTTAGACGCAACAACAACAACAAAAATGATAACATTTAGTGCGTCGCAAAAGTTTCCAACACTTTTTTTTGCCGCTTTTGTTGTTGTTGTTGTTGTTGTTTTTTCAAACTTCTTCAGCGGCGGCAACGTCGACGGCGGCTTTTATAGACCTCAAAACTTTGGTGTGTGTTTCGTTGTGTGTGTGTGTGTGTGTGTTTGGGTATTTTGAAAAGTTCCACAACTGCAACCAGTTTTGGGTTTGGGGGAGGTGGGAGTGGCGTTTTTCGGGCGGAACAGCGACAGAGTTAGGTTAGGCTCCGCCGGAGAGCTGCGTGTGGCACAAAGTTTTTAACGTAAAATCAATAAAAGTCGTCGACTTCTCTCTGGGCCAAAGTGCGTGCATTTATGTTTAAATTTTAACCAACTTGCAACCTGCATAACCAAACATTACGTTCCTTACGCAGTTATGGACAAACCATCCGCCCGAACCACCCTAAGAACCACGCTCCTCAGCCTAAAACACGCCAAAGTGCCTCAAATCAAGTGAAATTATCTATAAAACAGTCTGAAATTATCCATAACATAGTCCAGGTCTTAAGTGGACTAATATATGATAAAGAACTATAAAATGGGATAGGGGGACCAAGCCATATTTAGGCCTATTATAGCTAAAGGGTCAACAAGTCAGTAAAGTTATAAGAATATCATATGTAAGCTCAATATAGGCTGATGAACTTATTGGATCTACTAAAAAACTGAACTAAAGTCAAAATTTGAATTCAAAACTTGGTAATAAATGTCGGATGCAAATAGTTCATAAAGAACAAAATATATTTTAACTACAGTATTCAAACCTTGTTGGGGCCGTGGGGACTAGTGGATAGCACACAAATAAAGGTGCTTCAGCATTTGACACGATAGGGTTGTTATATAATATTGAAAATTTGTATATTTGTTAAATAAAACACCTAAAATACCTCCATCAAATTTCAGATCAATTGTAGCACGCCTACTCTACCAATTACTCATATTAGACAACATTGCGTATACGTATTAATATTATCATCTTAAAACAGCATTAATAACTTCAATTACTTGTGATAAGCAATCATATTTCATATTTTCAGAGGAATCTCGCGAGTTCATAATTTGTGTCAATCGCCGATATAGCCTATCTTCATATCTGGCAGTCTGTATACGATTTTTATAATCTTTTTAAGTACTATAGTGCGTTATATTTGTTCCCCCTGGACCACCAAAAGTTATAACACAAATGAACAGGAAACAAATTTTGAGTCATATCCGTCTGTCTGCCGTTTTCTATTAAAAAAATTGACTCCTTAAGACAGACGAAATACTCAAAATTTGGGTCTAGGGGCCACAATAGATTCTATTGAATAGAATATCGGATGGGAGATCAATATAGACAGACGAACTTATTGGTCTACTATGAAAGAGAGCCCAAAATATGTAGAATGAAAATAATTCTCCAAAATTTTTTACAGAATACCCTGTTTATTTTAGGCGCTTTAAGGCATGTACATTAATAGTTAATGTCTGATTTTGCTAGTTATGTGTTGTTATTGAACCGCCTTTGTTGCCTATATATTGGTTTATACAAACGAATTTCCGTGTCTTCTGTGACGTCTTACTTTTATATAGCACTACGAATCACCAAGCTATAAGATAAATGTTATCAAAACGACAATTAAAAGATTTGTATTGAAATTTCAGATCAGTGCAATAACTTCTATTCTAACATCCCATATTATACAATTAATATTCTCATACTACATAGAACCGCTGGTATTAGAGCATAGAAATTACTCAGAAGAACCACAAACGGAGCTAACAAAATTCTTTACTGCTAATGACAATAGATCATATGATTTTCAGAAAAATCTCGTACATTTTTAATTGGTATCAATAGTCAATAGGTTAGGGGTCTCGGTGGAACAGTGGGTAGTGCACTGTCCCGCCAAACAAGAGGTGCGAGCTCAAATCCCCTCAAATCAATAGGCATGACACTCCTAGAAAAGCTAGGTGGTGGCGTAGGACTTGAAATCCACCCACGTAAAAAAAGCTCTTCATTGAAGAGCAGAAGCAGAAATAAAGACAAATAGTGATTCAGGCTTTGACCCGATAGGGTTGATATAGCCATATAATAATAATCAATAGTCGATCTAGCCTGTCCTAGCCTATACCTACACAATACCTGTTCCATTACTTTTGATGCAAAATAGTCAGAGAAATGTTGACTTTTTCCATTAAAAATTTTCCGCCAACTTAAGATTTTCTTCAATATATAAACACATTTTCCATTACCTTCAAATTTCATGCCAAATTTCCTGGCATATCAATCTAGGCTTACCTGTCTAACTGCCCGTCTGTCTACCTGCCTGTCCGCCTGTCCGTCCACCTGATGGTGGCTTCTAATGTATTCGCAGGTAAAAAGAAGTTGGCAACTCGGGCGATTTCTCTATCAATTCCCAAGGCCAACAAAAAGTCGATCAATCACTCGATTGCAATGAGCACATTGCACATTTCGTGGTCGCGTTAAGAGCGCTCAGCGGGATGGGGTGGGGTGTGCGGGATGGGATATGGGATGGGATGGGATCTTGGGGGCCCGAGCCTAATGCTCGTCAAGTGTCGCCCGACGCAGTTTGGTCATAAAACAAAATGTGTGTACGATGAATACAAAAATAATCATATGTGGCAGCTCCCCCCAGTCAGACACCCCAGATATTCCGGCACACACCCCCCGGCCTAAGCACACCCCACCACCCCAAACCCCCTCACACACACAGACATATAAGCCACAAATCCGCCGTAACAAGAATGCCACCACTTAGCGGCTAAAGTCCTTTGACAGACTGTGGAACTGTGTCTGAGACTTTTTGACTGCCACTGTGATTGGGGCTAAGCGATAGGGATGAGAGACTGTCTCGTGCGAGGTCGTGACACGACTAGGGAAAATGCTAGGAAATACGAGGTGAAGAACTTACATTATAAATTCCCCCAAGCCTGTTTATTAACACCAATATATATAATACTTTGAGCTTAAGTAATGAAATTCTGAAAGACCTCGTTTAGCACGAAAAACTACTCATCTATAGTCCTAACTATGCAGTTGCACAACTGTTAAAGTGTTATTTTCGTCGATCCCGCTAACATATGGAGTCTTAAAACTAAAAAATGAAAGTACTAAGAGCCTCGCTTAGCACGCTTGGAGTGTATACTGTCCTATTGACAAGCATTTTTTCTAAATTGGGAAGACCATACTTCGGCCTCGTTAACTGTCATGTTTAGTGAGTGTTGACTTTTTGTATAAGGGCTTATTTTATTCCAATTATTTCGATATATTTTATATATGAGAGCTTACCAGCAAGATTAATAAGCTATACTTTGGCCTCGCTTAACACGCTTAAAGCCTATTCCGCCCTATTAAACGGAGAGTTCTTTTGCTTATACCAAGTATTTAATGATTGCATATTTATAGGCATAAATTCAGATAAAGATTTTCACAGCGGGGTATGAGTTTCGGCCTCGTTTAACACGACTTTAAGGAAACGCATTTTTTGTTTATATTTATAATATAACAAATTTTTTCCAATCATTTCTATATAACTATAACTGTATGACTAGCTGTGGTATACTACGGCCTCGTTTAACAGGATTAAATCAAAAACTGCCGTGTTAATCGAGGCCTGGTTTTTGTTGACATCATTTTCTACTCACGCATAATTTATGCAAGTTTTTTCATATATCTATTCATTAGAGTTACACGGAGCTTAAAAGCAAGAGTAATAAACTAAACTCTGACCTCGTTTAACACGATTTTATAGGAAACGATTATATTGAATGAGTCCTTATACTTTTTCAATATTTATATTTATATATCTATACATCAGAGTCATACTGAGCTTGAAAGCAAGAATAATTAATTATAATTTGACCTCGTTCAACACGATTTTCTCCACAAATGGATCATATTCAAAGAGACTTGATATTTTTATTCAATATCAAAGATGACCAAAGCTTAAAATCAAGAGAGATGAATTTTATTTCGACCTCGCTTAATACCATTTCTCAAAGCACATTCGTGTTAAACGAGGTCTGCTTCGAATGTATCTTCTTACAAATATATGCTGAAATCTAAGGCAGCAGCTACACTCGTACAGCCAAAAAACTAAATTCACTTAGGGCCTCGCTTAACACGCAGCGCTACTTATAGTTCCCAACAAGTGCATAAATCGTCCATCTCTAGTCCCGCCTGCCCCCCCACCACTTGTGGCTTATATATCATTCATGATGCGCGGCGGCTGACTAACAATTTTCAATAATTTACAGGCGGGTTTCCCCCTAGAAAAAGACAGAAAGAGGAAAATAAAAATATTTTGTAAGTGACAACAACAACAACAACAACAAGTAAAGCTGTGGAAAGTCGTAAAAGAAAAGCTCTGGAAAAGCCCAAAAGGGAAGCGAGGGAAAAACTGTAAAAAAGGATGACAAATGATCGTGCAAACATTTGGCAAATCCACGATTTCCATAATGAAGGACTCGCCGCAGACGTCGAGGGGGACAGGTGTGGGCGTTGGGGGGGGGGCGTGGCAAGTTGTGGGGCTGTGTGGGAGACAGGCCTTGGTTGTTGCAGATAAATATTATGGCATAAAACACTTTGGCAAAAGGCAAACGCCGCCACTTGGCGCATTATTTCATGAGGTCGTTACCGCCAATCCCCCCCCCCGCCGCTTCCTGCCCCCCCCCCACCGGCCACCACCAAGCCAAAAGCGGTATAAATAACAACAAACACAACGGATGTATTATGGCTGCATGGGCGGCAGGGGGCAAGGGGGGCAAGGGGGGTTAGGTTGTGGCAGTGCGTAAATAATGCCACCTGTGCTGCGCCATGCCCTGAGCTTGCCACAGCCTTGGCGCTTGCCCCATGCCCCATGCCGCATGCCCCGCTTGACAAAATTATGACTTCACTTACAAGAAAACATTAAAGTTTAACATTAAATGGCATGTCATTTGGGGCCGGAACAGCTCAAGACACGACAGCAACAGCGTTGACTAACGGCAAGCCACATGTCATATGCCACATGCCACATGCCACATGCCGCATGCCACACACACACATGATGTATGTGTGCGCGTGTGTTTCCTTTAGACATCATCAAATTTGCCTAAATTGCATTGCAACGCTTAAACTTTGCCAACTTCGATTGGAAACTATGACGCAACAGGGGGGACCACAGGGTGCATCAGTTTGGGCAAATAACTATTACCCAGCGGGCACAGGGTGTGTGGTGTGGGGCACGTGTAATGCCAGGTACCAGGTCTAGCTGCTATGTAAATATAATTATGGCAACTAACTAGATAAACAACATATGGCATATGACTTGAAGCACTTCATAAAGAGAATGTTGACAGAGCACACGCGTCTTAAGCTTAGAATTCCCAACTAGTTGATTTACGATTCTTAAACTTTCGATATCGTCTCTAATATCAGCATGATGTTAGAATAGATAAAGTACCCAAAATACTCCGTTTTCACGCTTACAATTTCAAGCTTTATAACTCTGTAACATCTAAGCCGATTTTCATATGGAACACCTTCTTCAAAGTGCCATAACACAGTCAAAACTCAACTGATTTACATTGGACTTACACTTGATTAAACTTAACCTAGACTTGAATATATATATTCAGCTTTCATCATCAAATTTGACACACCTAGGAACTACATTTACATACTACATGTTATCTTTTAGATTATGCGTTCTAGGAAAGGTCAAGGTTAAATTATTTTAAAACTTCCTGAAATCCTTAAAGGAAAGCTTATCCTATCATCATTTAATAGATATTTATCTGTCATAAGCATTTTATTAAGCGTTTTCAACGACATATTTCATTAAGGTCTTCTTAATTTCTTAAGTCCTCGATACTTAGGTTAAAGTTAACTCTAGAATAATCAGTAGGAATAAGATATCTTATTGACCCATTTCCGTCTGTCTGACCCACTGTATGTCTGAATGCAAGCTAATCCCTCAGTTTTTTAACCAGCGCAATCTGGCCCATATATCATATGACAACTTCGGATGTTTCCTATACTTTCCATGCTTTCCAAATGTATTTTTTACCTTCTTTTCTTTTACCAAATTTCAAGGGGTCGGGATTTCCTATATTTCCCATGTTTTTCAATATTATTATTATTATATGGCATAATAACCCCATCGGGTTTCTGCTTTCTTCACTAAAAATTTCAAATCCTACGCCAAAACCTAATGTTTTTTAGGGTGGTCATGATAAGTACATAAGTTTTCACTCATCACTTGAACCTACACCTCGTGTTTCGCGGGACAGTGTGGTCTACCGAGGCCCCCTGTTTTCCCATATATTGTAGTTAAATTTGCCACACTTTTTGTAATTTTGTAACGCTCTGCCAAATTTCGATAGGATCGCATCACAACATCACATAGATGTCATACAGCTAAATGTCAGTTTTGCTCATATTTATCATTTTTTTAGCCCCACCAAATTTCGAAAGACGATCCTATATATTATACCCGAAATCGTCCAAAAACAGTAAAAAAAAAAAAACAAAGATTTAAAATATATTTCTACTTATTTTTATGAGTTTTTGCTTGATTTTGTTTTCAATTTCGAATGATTTTATGTATATATCTGATTATCTGCCTGATTTGATCAACTTGAATAATGTGTTGTAATTTCAATATCCGTTTCAAATAATTTCATTTCATTTCCTTTCGTTCCATTCCATTTCATTTCGTTTCATTTCGCTATGGTTTTGTTTTGTTAATTGTTTATTTGATGCTGGCGACGACGCCATAAGGTCATAAATAGCATAAGTTGGCGTTGGGAAGATGATATATGTATTGTGTTGTCTTCCTTATAAGCGGGGCATGTCTTTGGGACGACAATTTATGGGGCGGGGGGTTAGCTGGGGTTAGTCTCTGCCATGGGGGGACCAGTGGGAGCAGGGGCAATACGCTTTAGTAGCTGCGATATTGGCGCTCAGGCGAGGCGCTCATTAGGATAATTGCAGGCAATTAACTAAATTGCCGCCGCATTTGTCGCGACGGCGTGGCAAGTCAGAAGGGGGGCACGAAGGGGGCAAGGAAGCATGAGGCACATTGATGTGCTGCCAACAAGTTGGGAGCGGGATGGAGGGTAGATTGACAATGCGAGGGGCGTGAGTGTTGTTGGCTTATAGAAATTATGCTTCATAAATTGCGTTGCCTCAAAGTGTGCCACAAAAAGAGGCAAGAGCAAACACACATACACTCGACACACACTGACAGCTACAGCCTCCGCTTTAGTGCGTTTTAATTAGCTGACGGATTTTGTTTGCTTGCCACAAAATGTGGCACGTTCGCTGCGCCTTTGCCACGGCCGTGATTAGATGACCGCTGAATTGGTAATCAATGCTGCTTACCTTTGCCAAGCCGAGCCCCCCCTGCCCCACTCCGCTTCCTTACCTTGCTGTCACAGCCCCCCCCCCCCATCCCCTTCCGTGCCACATACCCTCTCTATCGGCTTAATAAAAGCTGCTTCGTGTGGCGTTGCGTACGTGACGCCTGCCTCTTAAGAGTTTTCGCACACACTTTACAGCTGCTATATATATATACATGCCACTAGCCCCGCCCTTCACCGCCCGCCCTACTATCCGATCCAACCACTGCCCCCTTGCGCCCCCTGTGCTTACCTAGTTGTAGCTAAAGCTCAGCTGCCTCCTGGCCACGTGATGCGCCGAACGTGTCTGGTAATGAAATCATTTCCGTGCTCTTTTGAAGTTTTTCAGCTGGTATTATCGGCTACACTCCGCCATAGCCCTAATAATACACTGGGCGAAAATTTTGATAGATGAGACATCATCGAAGGACAAGCCTAACATCCATCCGAAACTTATGCTGTGTATATGGTGGGACCAGCGGGGTGTGGTCCTTCATAAGTTGCTTCACGGGAAGGTATACCGACGACAACTGATGTATTTGCAAGAAAAACGTCCGCAAATTTCGGACAACGAAGTCTTGCAGCACGACAACGCTTGACCACATGTTAGTCGGGTCGTTAAATACATCGAAACGCTTCAGTGAGTAGTCGTACCCCGCCCGCCAAGTCAAACAGTGGATTGATCCATGTATAGCAAAAATAGCGTAGAATTCCTTCGACGGCTGAAATATAGTATTAGATAAGGTTTTTTAAATGATTGTAACTCGGCCAAATCAAGTCGGATTTCAGAGTGTTATGCCTTTTCCGAATTGTGAGAGTGTGGAAAATCGAAAATTGAGTAAAGAACTTGAATTATTTTAGATTTGACCATGATATACAAGTCTAAAGATATAGAATATCTCAAAAGTCGGTATTTTTTAGAATATTTAAATGAGTGTAACTAGGCGAAATCCCATCGGATTTTTGAATGTTATCATTTTTCGGACTCGTGGAAGCATAGAGAATCAAAACTGTTTGAAAATTTTCGATCTTAAAATCAAGCCCATTTTGACAATTTTTCCGATGTCCCCCCTTGACATTTTTGACATTTTCGATGATGTTCGGAGATTGCAACTTTTTGATGCCAATCGATAGTGCTAGTCAATACAAATTTGGGAAGGTACAACATTCCAAGATCGGTTGAGATTTAGCCAAGTTCAAAGTTGGACTACATCTAAGCAAGCTCGACTAGGAGATACCCTGATCCCATTTGTGCAATACACTCCGAATCGCTTGATACCAGACCAATTTTCAATTGAGTTTAGGTTTTGAAAACTAAAAAATGTTGTGAAAAATTTGCACTTCCGAAAATTTCTCTCAGTGCCGGGGGCTGGTCGGCTCTTTGTGTGATCGCATTAAGCTGCAGCTACATGTTTGTGCTTCACTTCACTGTGGCTATGGAATGCTAAATTAGTGCTCCAAAGAGTTTTACGACTGGTTGTGGGGTTGGGTTTTCGGGTTGGGGTTGGGGTTGGGGTTGGGCTTAGGGCTACGGGCTTTGGAGGAGCCTAGAGCTAGTGAGGTTAGGGTGAAGGGAAAGTAGTAAAAATTGTTCAAATGGCAAAAACGTTTTTCGCAAAAAAGTTTAAAAAAAAAGAAGAAAGAAAATAGAAAAGTTATGCAACATACAACAACAACAACAAACAATTTTTGGTAGCTCAAAATGCAACAACAATAAAACAAATCCAACTGTAAACCCGAAATGAAATCGATTTATCTGTTCTATTGGCGCGCCCCATGGCAACACACGGGAGGAGAAACAGGGAGAGACACACATGACCATTGTCTGGGCGGCAAGTGGGAGTGGGCGGTGGGGGCACTACGTGAGTGGTTAGCCGGGCGGATCTGGGCCTGGCGTCGTCGGGGGATACCCGGGGCTTGGCCCTGCCATGTGCTGGGATGTGCTTATGTACCAAGTCTTATGTAGAGCAAGAAGAGACCGAAATCTCTCCGTGCGGTGGGTGGAGCCTACGGAATGTCCATGTGAGATGTGTGTGTAAGTGTGTGTGTATGGTGTATGTGTGTGTGTCGCATATGATAACGAGTGTGTGTGTGATGTGTCCAATCAGAAACAAGTCACACACACACACGCACACACACACACACACAGAGCGAGGGAGTCGAAGCATCATACAATGACAAGTAAAATTCAGAAAAAAAATAAAATAAAAATAAAAAAAAAAATAAAGAAAGAAATCAAAATAAAAATAAAATAAAAATAAAATACAAAATAAGTAAAGAAATGCTGAAAAATGGAAAACTGTTGACGCTGTGTGCAGAGTGAGACAGAGCGTAAGGAGGAGAAAGGGGAAGAGGAGGCAGAGGAGCAGGCGGCAGTGGGCGTGGGGCGTGGGAGGGAGGTAGAACTGAAGCTCAGTCAGCCAGAAATCAACAAAAGCCTCTCAAGAGGAAGACAACAAATGAAAACCAACAAAAAATACCAAAAAATACAAAAATATACCAAAAAACAAGATAGAGTGCTGCAGTCGGGAGTGCTCGACTGCGGATATACCCTGATCGCAGTCGTGAAATACCGTTCTACAGGCACACGCACACACATACACACTTATACTATTTTACAGTGTGATTCCATAGGACAAGTTTTACACTCTTTTGCGACTTTAAATTTTCAGCGTGAATTCAAAATACAATCCGAAATAAAAATAATAAAAAAAACTTACACCTGTTATCAAATTTTTTTGATTTGCGGGGGAGGGACTCGTGTAATTCTAAATTTGAAAAACCGCATCGACAATGCGGAGCTAGGTTCCAAATTTCGTCCCGTTTAGCCTTCATGTGGCATAATGCATTTTTCACCTTTTGCCATTTTAGCCCGATTTCGGCAACTTCTGAGTCTTATAACTTCGGTGTTTAAAATCCGATAGTTCTGAAATTTGTAGGATTTGTTGATGACTTAGTTATGAATACATATTCTGAAATTTGGACCATAATGATTAGAATTGTAGAATATATAAGCATTTATTTAATTTAGAGGCAACCAAATTATAAAGGAAAAAAATGTTGATGCTATACATACTTCGTTACTTTTCGGGAAAATGGAGGATTATATACAATTTTTGGGAAATTTCGCTCTGCAGTTTCTAATCATGACCCTATTTACCGAATTTGGTGTCTATGGCTTTATAAATGACAAAGTTATAGCCATTTTATCGATTATCGGGCGAAGGGGGCGTGGCATACGAAATTTGTAATAAACTCGTACTGCCCATGCTATACACGGATCTTCATGCCAAGTTTAAAGTCTATAGATTTTATAGTTTCCGAGATCGCCGCGTTCATGCAGACGGACGGATAGACGGACATGGCTATATCGACTCGGCTATTGATGCTGATCAAGAATATATATACTTTATGGTCTCTGCCACGCCGCCTTCTGCCTGTTACAAACAATCCAACAAAACAATTATACCTTTCTTCCCATTTTTCAAATGGGATCAGGGTATAAAAAATACAAAACTCTACGTAAAATTGTTGAAGCAGTTGGCAATAAAAGTGCTTTGAGCATGTGGTGCATGTGACACCCCCCACACACACACCCCTCATACACACATCCCTCCCCCCACACACTCAAGTCCTCAAGCAATTGTTAATAAAAATAAAATACCAAAAAAATCTTTGCAATTGAAATTGCAACAAATGTGATGAAAGTCTGCTTTAAGGACCTCAACATCAGGCCCAGGCCCAGGACTCAAGCCCCGTCTCAGTCTCTTTCTCAGGATCTTTTTCCATCTCTCAAAGGATAATTAAAAAAAAAGTACAAATTGTGCCATGAAACTATGCTTTATATGCTACTTTTTTGCACATACTTTTGATAACTTTATAAATTGCATAGTCAAATTACAAAACAAACAAATTTTATGAAAATTCTCTGCATGTGAAGGGTTAAGACTGAGACTGAGGGTTTTTATGAGTTCATCCGAAGTTTGGTTTATCCCAACAAAGGTTTATTTAGGTTAATTAAAGTTAATTTAGATACTTTACTAAATACTTATTATTTAAGCATAATGCAGAGAGGAAAATTTACTTTTTAGAGATTAAATACGGAAAAAGTTGATTAAAACTTGATTGGACAGCAGTTTTTCATGGAAAAGTTAAGAAACTATATAATGTAATGTTAGTAAAAGATATAAGAATAGATGGGACTTCAGTGGACCAGTGAATAGCTCACTATTCGGCCAAACAAGAGGGTTCGAAACCCACTGATGTCGATACGCATAACCTTCCTATAAAAAATAGGTTGTGGCGTAGGATTTTAAAAGGATTTCAAAAGTAAAAAATATCTTTAGTGAAGGATGCAGAAATAACGACAAATAGTGCTTCAGGCTGTAACCCGATAGGGTTGTTATGGCCACTATTTATTTTGTTGGTCTGTTATAAGAATAAAAGAAAAGATACAATATGCCATTATCAATGGAATTGAAAGCACTCCGAAAGCTTTTCCTTAAAATTTTCTTAATTTATAAGTTAAATTCAAATCGTTGAAAAATATTTGACATATTATTGGAAATGTAGGCAAAATCTATTTTTAGTTAGTCAACATCAACATGATATAGTGGTCCGATTCATTTTGAATTAGGTGAATCGATAGTTAATATAAAAACTGAGGTGAGTATGAAAATTTCATGTTATTATTATTATATGGCCATAACAATCCCATTGCATCACAGCCTGAAGTATTTATTTCAGCTTCTGTCACTGAAGAATCCTACGCAATACCTAGATTTTCTAGGAGAACCAAATGAGTGGGGCTTTACCCACGATCTCTTGTATGGCAAGATAGTGGGCTATGCACTGGTTCTCCGATTGACCCCAATGTTATAACTTCAAAAACATAGGAAATATGAACAAAACTGACTTTTAGTGCTATGGCAGCTATATTATATAGTAACCCGATCCCCTTGAAAATTGGTGGAACGATAGATAATGCAAATATAAAGTGAATATTTTAATAAAATATGTAGAAAAGCATTAGAAATATGGGCAAGACCTACTTTTAGCCGTCTCTTCGGACGGTTCGGACAAAATTAGGCTATGTGCCAAGTTTCATTATCGTATATCCAAAACTGATGAATTAGTTTGCATTACAGAAGGCGAGACAGTCAGATAGAGGCATCAATCGACCTATTTGTTCCTCCTTACTAAACTGAAAGTAACTTTTAGAGGTCTACGATGGTTCGTGCTGGTTTTCCTAACGAATATTGTAGCTCTATTATAAGTAAATGATTGCACATTTATGCTTTAAAGTATTATCCACAGCTAGCCAGTACTTTTGCAAACTTCTCTTAAATCCCGGACTCCGCGTCGAAAGTTTTCTCTTTTTATTACATCGATGAAGCTATCTATTCTTTGACTTTATCGTAGTTATCGAAGTGCTGGTCGTCGATGGTAATCAAATCGGGCAATATTTGAGCTATACAAGCCATGTGGTCGAGTGTTGTCGTGCTGTAAAATCACTTTGTCATGTCTATCCGAAAATTGCGGCCGTTTTTCTTGCATTGCTCGGCTCAAACGCATCAGTTGTCTGCATGGACTTTTCGATATTTGTTGACTGTGATCGTGATTGATGGTGACACGCGTGAGTACAAGGCTCATAATGAAACTGCTTAATATTAGAGCATTAAAATAGCACTGGAGAAGATATCAAATATCAGATAAGAAAGAAATTGATGGATAGTTGAATAGATTTGTGAACAAACCCTGATTTGGCATATAAACCCCTCCGCTAAAAACCCAATTTCAAACCACAGTCGACACAGTTATGGAGAGTAGTATATGATGCCTTTGACATAACTTCCGATATTTACCTATATGCCACAAGCATGTTGCAAGTGCGCGCTGAGAGGCAGCTGCCTGTGGTATTTCCGTTACAATTTCAATTTTCATAAAGTAAAGTTAAGTTTTTGTTTCTCAGAAAGAGACAGAGGATGAGTATAAGGAAAGGAAATGAATTGCAAGTTTTGAGCTTGAGAACGGAAACTGTTGAGCAACTGTTGAGTAAATAACTGTGACAACGTTGCAACAACGCATCGACATGTGGGTAAACCTGTCGCACAACCTCCTGTTTCTCCTGCTCCCCCGCCCCAGTTGAAGGAAAAGGAAACCTTCCTCCAGGAGGAGGAAGAGGAGGAACTGGAGGAGGCGGAGGAAAAGCTATCAATGGACGCGTGTCCTTACGCCCCAGTACCAAACGTTTAACACTAACTAAGCCGATTTTCCAAATACAAAAGAAAATGCGCAGGAAAATGGTAAAAAAAAAAAGACTGAAAGAAAATTATTGTGCCGCAGGGTAGGTTAGGCTAGGACAGGGGTTTGGACAGGGACAGGAACTGGGACAGGGGCGGGGGCAGGGGCTGGTGCTGGGCAAGTTAAGAAATCAAACAGCTGACATAAATAACATTTTAATTTAAATACGACAGGACAACGGCAACAACAATAATAATAACAAAAGCAACATCTTTTTTCCACCCCCCAACCCCCCGGTTAAGGTGAGCATAAGGTAGGACAACAACAACAGCAACAACAACAACACGGCGAGCACAGATAAAAAATACATATTTAAAGAGGCTGCTCGACAAGGGGCGGGGCAGCTCGCTGGATGGCACGAGGGCGGAGGGCGGTGGGCGGGGCCGCAGCACGCAGCAAAGCAAACAAAATTAAACAGCAACAATAATAAGAAGGAAGAAATTATAGCAAAAAAAAGGTAAGGTAAGCAAACAAAGGCAGGGGGAGTTGACCAACCTGATACCCTGTAATTCGAATGCAAAAAAGTGACATTTGGCCGCGCCGGACAAAGTGAAACTGAAATGCTTGAAATGAACCATTGAGTAAACAAATATGAAACTAAATGCAAGTGATTGATGATGATTGATGGATGATTCAATGACTGAGTGCAGGATTGATAGATCGCTTATTAAACTAATTCATTAACAGTCTTGGCTATGAATAATTGATTGTCTGATTGACGAATGAATTGAATGACCAAGGAGGAAGGATTGATTGACCAACTACAGTGAAACCTCTCTAGAGTGGACACTCTCAAAGTGGACACCTCCTTTTAAAGGAACAAAACATGTAAATAAACATCCCATTGGTGGACACCTCTTGACTAGTCAACCAACATCGAAATTATAATAGACTAACGATCCATTTAAGCTAATGTATGATTTATAAAATTAACTATCAATGATGGACTGTTGCCGTTTAATATTACAATCGTTCATAGTGAAACATGGTGAATTCTTCTTCTTTGTCTTTAATTCTTTAAACAGCTAAGCAAGAGTTTTTTTGACTTGATTGAGCGATTAACTGATGGCTGATTGATCAAACCGCCCATTAGCCGTCATTCAATCTTTCATTCAGTCCTGGTCAATCAATTAAGTCTGGCAGTTCTTAATCAGTTAAGCAAGAAATTAACTATTCAAAGAATCGAAGAACTGCTAGATTTGTTACTCTAATTGATTGAACGATATAACGACTCCTAAATGGATTGACGGTAGGATAAATTAGCTTAGATTATTTGGCTTACAGTTTGTCAGAATGAATGGCTGTAAGATGGCGGATTGACTGACTATTAGACGCCCAAACTAGCTGAGATTAATTTATTCGAAAAAGTATATCCGTTAATCGTTCAATTAGTTAGTTAGTTAATCGTTCAATCAAGTCAGATAATTTCCTGTTTAACAGCTTTAAGAACTGAAAAACTATGAGACTTGTTTGATTAACCATGATTGAGCATAACCATTATCGATCGAAGGATCGAGCGACTGCTCAATTGACTGGCGGCCAGATCAATCAATCAGCGATCAGTTAATCCTTCAATCTAAGCAGCCGGTCGTTTAATTTATCCATTAGTTAATCAATTACATCGCCAGTCCGTCGACTTCAATCATTGCTTGACTAACTGACTTACAAATTGAAATACAAACAGACAGTTTGATGAATGATTGATTGGTTGATTGAAATTATGAATTATGCTTGAACAATAGACAAATTAACTACCTAACTAACTGAGATTTCTTTAAATATCAGAGGCTATTCTCATATACCAGGCTTATTACCAAATATGACAAAGCTAAGGCCACTGTGCATACCCCACTGCAGCGCCCACGAAATGCCAGGGTATAAGCAATGAGCATTGGGCAGCTGCAATGGGAAAGTAAATTTTATTTTAAAATAAATTTATCGCCTTATCCGTTGTCCAGGGCAGCGCTGGGGCAGGACAACAGGATGCCGGAATATGCTCGGCTGCTGGGCTACCAAGAGGCTGCAGGACAACAGGACAACAGGGCATCAGGCAACAGGCAACAGGACATCGGGCTAGAGGACAACAGGACTAGAGGACTAGAGGACAACGGGGCAAGAGGACTGGGCAGGATTGGGCAACTTGGGTGGCAAAGTGAAGTTTTTGGTTTTGATTTTGTTGCAGCGCCAATTGCAGGACCTCGACGGCTGGCAACACATGCGAGGCAACGCGACGCGACACACCCAACCCCCTGCTCCTTCCGGGCCACCCACCCAGGTGCCCCCCACCAGCTCCGGTGGCCCAGCACGAGCGCTTCATTTGAACGAAATGAAATCATAATGAGATTTTTGCGTTCACTTTTTTTCCATTTTGCTCCTCTGTCGCAGGACACAAGCCAATGTCCAAGGCGGCAAGGGGAGTGGAAGTGGCTGTGGGGGGTGTGGGGGACTGGCTATTGCCATGGCCTCGACGTAATGACAAAAATTCATAATTGGATAAAGATGCGAACGTGTTTGGTTGGGTTTTCAGTGTTTGTTTACGGTTTGGCTTTTTTTTTAAAGGACATTTTGGTTTGGGCGCTTTAAAGCCTCGGATCGGATCGGCCAGGATATTTATATGGCGCCAGCAGTTGGCTGACATGTGGGCCGAAGCACACACATGTGCGGCCCATTTGTCAGTTCGTTCGCTCGGATAATTGTCCTGCGATAAACAAAATTAGCAGCAATTTACGCGAAATGCCTACGACAAGGACAATCCAGGACGATCCGGGACCATCGACAGGGGCAACCGTACAGCCGACAGCCTGACACGCCGGCGACAAATGCCATCAGCGTCTAACGCTGACAACAGCCCCCGACAGCCAGCCCCCTCCATCAGCTCCCCTGCCTGTCACCCCACTAGCTCTTCCTCGTATAACAACCCATTTGCTGCCACGCCCAATGAAATCGTTTAGTAGCCAAATTATTACACTGAAACAAACAACGGGAGGAAATGGTCTATTCTTCCGTCCAAGGAGCCTGCCCTTACTGTGTGCTAAGGATGAATTATATAATCCCGAAATATTGCAAATCTCAAAATTTGTATATGGAAGATTTTCATCTTCTTTTCAAAAAGAATGTGCTGTAATACATAAAAAAAGCCTCCTGGATCCCCAAACCGGGAGGAAAATAGATATCGATTGATGTATCTGTCAGCTGGCCAATCCATCAGCTTGCGAGCTATGGTAAAATTTGGCTCAGAACCTTCTTTTGTTAACATTCTGTACCTTTTTCGGACCACTATATCATTTTAGCTATAGTCTTCAATTTTTTCAAGCTATTACATTTAAGCTTCACACACACTTAAGTTTCTATATTATCTATAGTTTCACCTAATTTCAAATCGATCACATCTATATATCAAATAGTTGCCATACAACTTAAAGTCGGACTTGCCCAGATGTCTTATATTTTAAAAGCTATTGAATTGAAATTCGAAACACTATTAAGATTCTAAATTATCTATTGCTGCACCAAATTTCATAGGGATCGGATTAGTATATAATTTGTTTATCATACAACTTAGTCTGTTATGCCTGTATTTCTCATACTTTTCAAACTATTGAAAAACAATTTGAAACACTTAGATTTCTATCTATTAATTTGTATCTACTTCTAACAAGTAATGTGCCGAATTTCATAAGAAACGAGCCAGTATATAAGTTCCATTCACCTAAAAGTCGGTTTTGCCCATATTTCTCATATGTTATAAGCTATGGAATGGAAATTTGACAGATACTTAACTTTCTATATTATCTATCATTATTATTAGATGGCCATAACAACCCCATTTGATCAAAGCCTAAAGCACAATTTGCCTTTTTTTCTGCTTCCTTCACTGAAGATCTTTTTCATACGTGGGTGGATTTCTAGTCCTACGCTACAACTTAGTTTTTCTAGGAGGCTCATGCCTATCGACATGAGCGGGACTCGAACTCGCACCTCTTATTTGGCGGGCAAGTGCGCTATACACTGGTCCACTGAGGCCCCCCTATATTATCTAGCGCTCCATAAAATGATCGAACCAGTATATAATTTGACTTTCGTACAACTTGAAGTCTGTTGTGCATATATTTCTTATATTTTTTAAGCTACTCTCTTGAAATTGATACGCTGTTAAGTATTTCATAAAGAACGAACCAGTATATAATACAGAGATCAAACATCCATATTTGGTGTATATTTCCCATATTTTTCAAGCTTTTGTATTGGAATTTGACAAACACTCAGGCTTGTATATTATCTAAAGTTCCACCAAATTTCCAAAAGATTGAACGTGTTTACAATACAACTCACATACAACTATGAGACTGTATTGTCTATATTTCTTATATTTTCCAAGCTATTGTGTTGAAATTATATATACACTTATGTTTTTATACTATCTATTGTGCCACCAAATTTCAAAAGGATGGAACCACTATATAGTATGATATAGGTGAATACAGGGCTAACTAAGATTTAATAGCCAATCGCTGTATATTCTTATATACAATATATAGATACGACTGCTTCATTATGATTATCATAATCTTTCCTGACTTGCTGTTTTTTCTACAAAGTTCTGTTTACTTTGACATGCAGCTTGTATTTCGTGTCACGAGTTTTACCAGACATTTCCTCAAATGTACATGTATAATACGGGGGTTTTATTAAGAACTGAAATTTCTCTGACTGTAATCTTCCTTCAGTCGAATATTTATATATACATAGATGTGTCAGGATATTCATGCGTTGTCTCCGTCATTGGCTGCTGTTACTGCGATTCCCCGCACAGCCGCACTCCGCTCCAGCTCCAGCTCCAGCTCCAGCTCCAGTTCCAGTTCCCTTTCAACATTAGTTATAGTTTTGATGAGTGGCATTAATGAGTCGTCTCTGTGTCTGCAACTTCGCCCCCGCTCCTGTTTCTGCCCCTGCCCATAGCATACCCAATTTCAGCTCCCATTCGTATCTCTCGCCTTAGTGTCTATTTGTGTCGCTTTTGTTTCCGACTGGAGGACTGGGGGAATGGGGGAATGGGGGACTGGAGGAAGTTGCCTGACATTAATGACACCCACACATGGCATGCGATTTGACAGGCAACATGGGCCAAATTAGTGCAAATCACAACTTCAGCCGCCCATCCCTGCCGCCTTAAAGTCAGCCCCGCTAGATTTTTTTTCAACTTTAGCTATGAAATTTTTCTATAAAATCTGCGCCCTTTTTTCCGGCCACGCCTGTGACTTGTGGCAGCTGCTGACCAAGCAGCTGGATTGTGGAGGGGGCTGCCACGGCCGATAACTATCGACAGCAGTCGAAATAGGCAACAAGGCATGAGTTATTTATGGCTTTTAAGCGACAGCCTCGGCTGAAAATCTTACTTAAGAAAAAGGCCAAGAAAATAAGAGTACGAAATCTATAAATCACAACAGGCCGCCAGTGCTGCGACCGCTAGCTGTTTTTAGCTATTTTTTATGTTATGCAAAAGTTACTCGTTTATAAGGAACAAAATAAACTAAGGTCTATGCTTAGAATAGCTTGTTAAATCTAATCTAATCTAGCTAATCTATTATGTCTTAGCTATTTTCAAGCCAAAATTTTTCCCAAGCCAGAAAATGAAAACCTTAAACAGAAGCGAAATTAGACACAAATTACAATGATAAGCCTTCATAAAGCTTATTTAAACCCAAGCTTAGCCATTATCTAGCTGTTTTTATAACCATATAACAAGGAGAGTCAGTTAAAAATATTTATATATGTTAAGCCATTACATAACGATACGAACTAACATTTGGCTATAAAAAGGCTAAAATGTGACAGTTATAAAAATACTATATATATATTACCAGCTATGTTAATCTATTGCATAACGATTTGAACCATCGCTAAGCTATAAAAAGGCTAAAATGACATATATGTTAAGCAATCGCTTAGTGATATGAACTATCGCTTAGCAATTATTATTATTATTATCATTTTTTCTAGGAGACATGAACGGGACTCGAACTTGCACCTCTTGTTTGGCGGGACAGTGCGCTATACACTGGTCCACCGAGTCCCCTAGGCCCCGAGGCTTAGCTATTAAATGACTAAAATGATGTTAACAATTTAACAAAACTATTTAAGAATTGCCACATTTATGATGACTTAACTGGACTCTAACTGTCGTATAATTAGTCTAAAACTATCCCAAAATTGTAGTAAATAATATAAATATATTACCGAGCTCTTCCAGCTCTTCGAGGTCCTAAAACTACTGCCTCATTTTACATTTAACTATAAAAAATTCATAATAAACCTCTAAGCGATGAACATAATGCATTTAGTAACTTCCATCGCATAAATATCGCCAAACTTTACGACAAATTAGGCATTAAAAACATTAAGAAATTTATATATCGAGTTTTGGCTAGTCTTACACATTATTTTGTCTTTATACTGCAATCATATAAAAGTATGTTCTCTACTCTGACCGAAAAAAAACTATCGCCCACCTATCGTTTAATTATCGTCAAGCTATTATCAAGCTATAGTCCAGGTAATAAAGAACAACAAGACAATTCGATTCTTCAAACAGCTTTTTCCAACTTATGCAAACAATACAAGCCTTTTAAATTAAGCTAGTATATTTTTTAGCTATAAAAAGGCTATAAAATGCAATCTCAACACTAATAAGCACTCCGGCTGAGCCATATTTGCTGCCAAGTTGCGCACACGGCGGGGTGTAAAATGCCACAGTCTGGGCAGGAGCTGAGTCAGTGAGTGGTAGCGGGGGTTACGAATTTTGGGTACCAGGCACTAGCCGAAACACACTGGAGACGGGGGAGTTTTGGGTTCGATTTCGGTTTCGGTGCTGTCAACTTACATATGGAGATTTATTTGGAATGTTAAGCGCATTTGTAAGCATTTTTAATAGAGTTCGCCTGATATCAGCGGGTCAACATTGGGTTAAGTCAACAGAGCTGCCATGTGGATACAGTCCCAGTACCAGTCCCCCAGTGCCTCTTCCCCCGAATAACACACACATGCTGAGATTTCCGAGCTGCCAATTGGCCTCGTTTGGCCTTCAGCAAATTTGGCTTGTTTTAGTGATTTACAGGCTGAGATTGGAGCTGACATAATCGAAGTGCCAGAGATCAGCAGTTGTAGTTGTAGTAATAGCTTCAGGCAGAGGTAGATATATCACATATAGAAAGACAGACAGACAGACAGACGGGGAGACGGGCAGGGGCATGGAGCTCTGTAATTTTTTCGTCGAATTGTCTGACAAGTTTATTTGCACTTGATTTATTTCTGGGGAAATTGAAGATGTGCAACTGATTGCAAAAAACAGAACCAAGAACCGATTTTAAAGGTATATTAAAGCTTAAGTTACAAACAATAATAATTGTAGGAAGTATTTTTAAGGATGCCAAATATCGTATCTATTGATTGTAGATTCTTACAATAAACATTAAGGGAGAACCCAGGAGGCCCTGCTATGCCAGGTCTATCCTAACCTCACTTACCCTAAGCTAATCAATAGAGAGTTGAGTCATAACTCAAATCCGTATTATAGTAATAAGAGTAAGCTCCCCGTAGTTGACAACTGCTACAATTTGTATGCTAAAGTTATGAAATTTAGTATGTAGCTGCCCATGGATACAATACCGAAAGTTACATGCGATTTTCTTTATTTTTGTGACCTTCCGAAAATTTAATAAGTTCCCATTAATACTACATTTCTTAACCGAATAACTTAAATGTAGGTTTATGTATTTAAAACTACATCATAAAGCTATTCTGAAAATTTCATCGAATGATCGGATCACGAAACTTATGTGATCTATAAGTTACCAAAAATGGGCCAAAATATCAAAGGATGAAAAATGGATTATGTCCTTGCCTTTTGGTCCGCCCTCGACACTCTCTACTGTGCCATTGTTCTATGATCAGCCCTAATTTATTTTGATCTGAACTCATGTGGGTATACCTTGTGCTCTAAAATTGCTCCTAAATATTAATACCTTATTTGAATTTATTGATTCAGAGAAGTGAAATTCTATAAAGTTTTGGACTCTTTTGAAGTTTTTTTGAAACGTCGTCTTTCGTACTACCCAACTGGTGCAAACTTTATAGCAAATCCGAACTCATTATAGACAAAACTTGATGGGGGAGAGATATTGATATGCTTTTCCTAGATCTACAGATAAGACTTTTAAAGCTCCGTATTATTTCCCTATCTTAATCATACCATTTGCTGCCGTCTGTTTATAATATCTCAATTTCCAGAACTTTATGCTCAAATTATAATGAAAGACCTCTCTCCAGTGTCCCCAACCCCTCCGCATATGTGGGCAAAATGTGAAACATCTGGCAACGCTGGCGCAGACAACAATACCGCAGAGCGTCAAACTACATGCGTACAATAAAAACGTTGCTGGGAAAACACGGAAAAACGAAAGGAAAATAAAAGAAAAACAGCCAAAAACAAAGCGCTGCCAGCTATGAATCGGGGCGAGGTTGTGGCAGGGGGGGACGAGTGTGTGTGTGTGTGGTGTGTGTGTATTTTAGCTTAATTTTATTATAAAACACAGCGAGAGTTGGCCAAAAAGCGAACCCGCACCACATTCCCCACGCTGATAAGCCGGCAACGTCTTGTGACTTTGACTTTAATGACTGGATTTATAGGTCCTTGGAGATAATCTCGGCCAACGAGCCACACACACACACCAACACACACACACACACACACACACACACACACTAACACACACACACACACACACACACACACACACA